>JAHWFO010090254.1:774686-847714 GCA_023313115.1 Rhysida immarginata | reverse complement strand
TCTTCAGAATCATGGATCGGATTCTGCTGTTAAGGATAGCGTGATACTTTGAATACAATAAACTTCGTATAACATTTTACTAATTAGAATACGCGGCCACCTTATTAAGAGCTTTAGCTACTTTTTTAAAGCAGCACGCTTGATCTGTACGTTTACCCGTCCGTCGTCTACTGTTTACACGATAACTTGAAAACGGGTTAACTTTTTCAACAGCATAATCATCAAGATCTTAGCATGGTTATTTCAATTTGTGGGCATTTACGTAAAACTTCTTTAGGTCAAATTATATTTGTCGATTTTTTATCATGCAATTCATATGAATGTATTCTTGCGATAAGCTTCTCAACGTTATTCTATAAACGTATTTATTAAGTCATATCACGATAAACATTACTTTGTTATTATATATTTATAGCAATAATTAATAATGATTCCTGTATTCACAGACGTAATAACAAATGAGGTGATGCCATATGTCTTGATTTAGTTTTTTATATGAATTTTTTTCGCTTGATGGTTTAGAGTTTAAACAAAGAAAGCGTAACATATCACGCCAAATTTTAACTTTGTTGCTTATTGCCAGAGATTCCTCATTCCACAAAGCTAAGATACTACTGCGTCACCGTTAAAGCTCCTTTTTGGAATGTCTGCAAGATTTTATAACTATAGTATTGCATTTGCTTAGGGCTGCCACATTTCTAAGAGTGAAAATAACAGAGCAGGATTGACGAAAGCTGAAATTGTCCGTTTTCTTTGAGACATTTTGGGAAGAGCTTAATCGACGGAGGACGTCATTTGAAACTGCGCTGCCCAACTCGGTTTGAAATACAGTTAGAGTGATTTTGGAAAAGAGTGCAAAATATTAAATTAATTCTAATTTTATTCAGATGTGGCTAATAGAAAAATTTTAAATTAAAAATGTTGTTCTCATCGAATTTCTACGGAACAAAGCTGTTCATTTACAATTGCTGGAATAGAAAATCACATCATGACAACTGAACGCATTTTCGAAAATCAGATTAAAAAATCGGTGCTTATATATAGATTCGAATTGAATTAACATTAAAGTGCTGTTATTAATATAATTCTATCCGTTTTAGATTAGTGCGAATTCAAGGTCTACCCTATTCTGTTTAGAAAGGTACTGAAGGTTCAAGTGCACATTAGTGCAAGTTTTATCGTTGTGAGAATTTGAGATCTCACCTGGAATTCGATACATTGTTTGTACAATTCAGTTGCTATTGCTGGAATAGAAAAATCACACCATGACAACGGAACGCATTTTCGAAAACTAAATTAAAATCACTACTCATATATAGAATTGAATTAACATTATCAATATAATGTTATCAATATAACTTGATCCGTTTTACGTTACCCAATTCAAGGTCTACCCTGTTTTGTTTGGCAAGGTAATGAAGGTTGAAGTGCATGTTTAAAGAGCTATAAAATTAAATATCAGGTTGTTGCAAAGGTTTTTTCCAGATTTTTATTCCAACACAAAAACGATTCAACTTGAATGACTGATTCAGCTCATGCAGATGCCGGGCAATGGTTGAAAAGTGAACCTTGAACTGTTCTGCGAGTTCCCTCTTTGTTACATTGTGATCATCATCAATTGCTTGGCGTAGATCACCATCTGAAATCATGATTGGCCGACCAGAGGAGGTGCATCTTGAAGAGTGCTATCTCCGCGTCTGAACCGCCGATACCATTTTTCTATTGTACGTAAACTAACAGTGCCATCACCTAAACGTTGGAAAATGTTTCGGTGATATTGCGCAGCACTGATCTTTCCAGAATACTCGTACAAGATTATTGCTCGAATATGCTCGCGTGAAAGGTCCATTTCAGACCGTTGATGGCACTCACAGATGTATAGTCAGAAAGTTGATTCTTGGATGTAATATAGCAAAGATATTCAGGAATCGAATGCAATAATTTGTTTGAAAACATATGAACACCCCCCCCTCGGCAAATGAGCCCTTCTTGGGCACGGATTCTAGAACAGGAAGAAACTTTTGCAATAACCTGATATTAAATTTAGACAGTTTTAAAAATATTATTAAAAAATAGAAATCGATTATACAGAAGATTAATTAATTTTGAAGCATTCATCGAGGTAGGCAATTTTCTGAAATTTCGGCCAAAAGCTTCCCTCGAGCTTAGTGAAGTGTTTACATTTGGACTTGTATAAGGCTGCGAAACTTTTGTGGATTCACGTTACTCTCTAATCACGTTTTCCCCTCCCTTGTCTCTCCTCTTTTTTTCTAGGAGTAAGCACCTTAATGAAATTAATCGACTTAACTGAGAAGTTCTTGGTGATCGAGTACAGCAGCTTTCATTCCGGGGAAAAAGGCTCCGGCGTTTCTGATCAAGGCTCGAGCTTCACAAAAGATAAAGAGGAAGAAGCCTTGCGAAATCCGCAGAGAAATTCCAAATTTAATTCTGTATTACTTATTTTCTGATGTTGCTTTTACTTGTAAATCGGCAGTATCCGAATTTCCCAATCATGCAATTTAATTAAGACGTTGCCATTCTTTATTGCTTACAAAAGTCGCTTCTCTTTCATTGCAGAACCAAGCGATGTTCAAAGTGGCCAAAAAATTCGAAAATTTCATTTTTTTTTAACAAAAATTTTGACATGTCATTTTCTTCTGTATACAGGGTTAGTCAAAAGTCTCTTACCCCCCCCCCCCATAAAATTTCAAAACGAGTAGAGATACAACAAATCTGTTGGAGGCAACATATAGGAAGTTAGGTAGGGGCTAAACAATGGTGGTGTCAAATTTGACCTTTGACCTCGAATTTTGCACCTTGCAATTTGTAACCGTTATAGGTAGAGAAAAATTTCCAATTGTACAGTTTGGAGCTCAAAACGCTGATTTAAAAAAAAAAAAAAAGATTAAAAATAAGCATAAAAACAAACCCACTAGAATAAAATGAAATTTCAGTGATCAAGCTGTGATATAGACTGTGGAATGGTTGCCTTACAGGAGTAAAGTACACAGAAATGATTTTGGAATGATTTTATTTCATTACTTCTGTAAGGAAACCGTTGTAGAAAACAGGTCCCACCAAGAAGCCATTCTATAGTCCACACCATAGCTTGAACACTGAAATTTCATTTTCTTGTAGTGGTTTTTTTTCACGCTTATTTTAAATCTATATTTTTTTTGTTTGTTAAAAAATCAGTGTTTTGAGCTTTGCAACTATACAATTGGAAAGTTTTTTTTACCTATAACGGTTACAAAGTTACATATTGCAAGGTGTAAAATTCGAGGTCAAATTTGACACCACCATTGTTTAGCCCCTACCTAATTTTCTATATGTTGCCTGCAATAGATTTTTTGTATCTCTACTAGCTTTGAAATTTTTGGGGAGGGGGTAAGAGACTTTTGACTTACTCTATAAAAAAAGGGTTGGTAATAGCATTTTAGGACCAATGACGTTATTTCTTGTAATAAGGCAATATCTATCTCGTTCTGTAGAAGAAATTTACCTGTGAAATCAAGAATAACTTTGGAAAAAAAAACTCCAGAGAGATACATGAAATTTTATGTTATAGGCAACAATCCAGTTTTAAAATTAGATTCAAAATTCATTATGAATAACGCTTCCAAAGAACTCCATATAACTTGAATTTGGTTTTTTAAGCCCTTATCTAATACGGAGGTTTCTCGTCGTTAAATTCAATATTTGTTAAGTTGACTACATTCGCACAGAATTTTGAAGAAGGCTAGAAACTCAGATTGTCGTACTCCCGTCACAGCACATGCATCAGGGTAGAAGAGTTAATCTGGCTGATGAAACCATTTCCTGAAGGGAAACATACAATTTGTTACAAAAAATTTTGAATTTAGACAATTGTGGAGAACGAAATAACTGTTTGATAATAATTAGGGAAAATGAACGGAGATGCGATTGTCTTTGTTTGGCTTAAGCTGAACGGATGTTTGTATAAGTGGTAGTTAAGCTATTGGAATTGTTTGCTTAAGCTAGGACAATATTAGAATCACATATTATGTTTGGATTATGTTTTAATACGAGATGTATTATGTTTTTATAATAAATTAAGATGTGGCCAACAAAATCCCGAGTTCAACCAGACTATTACGGAGGGTTGTTTCATGTTTATGGTGACGATTGTTAAAGCGTCGTAGCACAGGTTTGAAATGTACAAGGCTCCTGAAATTTTACACGTGAGTTACGTAAAATAGAACTTATCATTCCGTTCTTTATGTGCAAGTTTGTTGCCAAAATGCTCTCAAAAATTGAAACGTTCTTATTTACTCTTAATTGCTCTCAAAAATTGAAACGTTGCTGTTTACTCTTATTCAGAATAAAAGAATTGTATAAGGGAAACGTTTCATTATTTCCAAGAATGGAAGAATAAAAGTTATCAAACGCAGAAGAGCAACGCTGCTGAACGAAAAGCGCACTTCCGTTCTTCTCGTACTAAGAACAGTGAATAGGCTAGTCCTTACGGAAAATCCGCCAACACAATGGGCCATTACAATCAAGATTAGAACCTCTGTTGCATCGGTAAACCGATTATTCGTCAAAATTTGAAATTAGAACGCCCTCATAAGACCCGGGGCCACACTTTATTGCGAAGAAATATTCCAGAGAGGCGAACAAACAACAGAAAACTGTATGAACGCTATTAGGTAGGGGACAAATGGAAGAAGGTAGTCACATTGGATGAGGCTTGAGTCTATTTATCGAGAGATGGCGAGACACAGGCAATTTTTTTATCGTCAACAGGGTGATACGACTCGATCTGACTGGGTGCGTCAATGCAAGGAGAGTTTTGCGAAAGGATTCATGGACGTCTGACCATCAAAAAGGTGGGATCTAAAGCAAAGATAAATGTTACTTACTATTAGGAAAATGGCTTGGAACAAATATTATAGTAATGACATCCCACGATTATACGCCCCTAGACCGAGGGACATGTACATCCACCATGACATAGCTTCCAGCCACACAGCTAAATCGACTGTACAGGAATACAGCCATACTCGAATGGAACAGGAAACTGGGATTAAGGATTTTTGTGGATTCTAATCCAGGCTGTGGAATGTTCTTTCTTATTTTTCATCTATAATTTTGTGGATTCTCCTTTAAAAAAAAAGCTCTTTATGTATAAGACGTCCGAGGACACTTTCTGGATTATGAAAAGCCTGTCAAGAGGAGTGGAACAGAATCGATCTCGTTGTTCTTCGTAGAAGCCATGGAAACTAACATGTCGAGCGAATCATAGAAAAAATAATGATCACAATAGAGCACAATAGATGGTGGAGAAATGGGTTTCAGTAGATCTACAGAAAATATATTCTCGTCGCCATAAACATGAAACAACCCTCCGTATAGCATAGGCCCCTTTTGGAAATTCGATGTAATAAGTATTAATTTGTATAATCGGCCAAACCTAAGTGAGGAACTGAAAATAATTTGCAAAAAGGGCCTTAGTATTTATAGGAAATGAATTCGAGTACTTAATTTCTTTTTCCTAACTTGTTTTTTTCAACTTCACTCGATCGATTAGAAAAAAGAAAAAGAGCCAAGGGGGGGGGGGGAATTCCTCGCAAAATTCTTTAATCCTTATTAACCAACGTTTGCTATCAATATTTTACATGAAATGGGTGGTGCCGAATACTCATCTTATAAAAAGTAGTTAGGAAATTACGCAGATAACGCGCAGATTTCAGCAGGGTTTTTTGTTATTATAATTGTGTGCGTCATTTTCAATTTCGGTGAAATGCTGTTTTATAATCCGTAAATCCGAACTTCCGCCAACAGGAAATAGAAATTCTTGCTTCTTTCCAGAATCTATAACAGAAGATTATAGAGATTGAAATTTGATGCAAATATGTATTCTTGATCCCTTAAAATTAAAAAAAAAAAAAATCGATTCCCTCAAATCGAAGCAGTCACCAATTTTGTGGCAGGTTATATCATTAAATAGCCAAAGAACTAGTCGATTTTTTATGATATTTTATTTTTGGATCGTGAATATCTTTCATTCTTCTACCTCGTTTAAGTAAGATAATTCTCCCATTAAATATTGCTTTAAATTAAGAAAATATTAAAAAAAAAAAAACAAACAGCAACGACAAAATTGACGAAAGTAGAAATTCGATATTTACTGTAATTACCTTCGTCTACCCTCCTCTCTTTCTATTTGGGCAATTTCGACTCTACTGTTAATTAAGATTGTCTACTAATAACATGAAAATAATTCTAAGACTCTTTTTAAAACTAAATTTTAGTGCAGTTGCTTTGAAATATGAGAGCTGAGCTTAGTTTCTACAGTATTTGAAAATTTGTAACGCTATGGACTTGAATCATATCTTTAATGAATAACGTATTAGATTCTAGGGGGGGGGGGGAGATAAATTGATCCTTAAGGCACTGATGACTATGCAGATTCAGTTAAGGTAACGAGGAAAACAGCCTTTTTCTCTCTTTATCCCTTTCGTTGGCGTTTTATTGGCGACACGTGTCCCACGTGCGCCAGTGATTTTTAACGGTTTTTTTGGCGTAGGTGTCATTTGACAGGCGCTACGGTGACAAATACCATCTGAAGTGCCACGCGTATTTTGTGTTGTCCTTATGATTTAAAAAAAAATAAAAGCGAAATAATGTCGTCATTGGAAGAGTACATCTGACGTTTCATCATGTTCCCTTCAGTTGAGCTGCAAAGCAAACAGGAGAAGGAACCAACTGGCGTGGAAAGCATTCAAGGTGAATGAAAAACCAACTTCTTATAGATTTATAATATGAAATGAGAAAAAGCCTTCTATTTCTATAGAAACTTTAGTGGACTTGCCGAATTTCACGTCAACGTGTTTATGAGAACGTCAGATACAACAGGAAATGTGCGTGCCTTTATATAAAATAAAATAAACAATTTGAGGTGATCTAATTGAAGTGGTATAATAAACTGTAATCGTCAAAATCAGTTCGGCAACAAACAAGTGCTCGATTAACGTCATAGAGCGTGAGCGTAAGGCCTCTGTGCATCAGACAGTGACGCAATTCGGAGATTATTGTCGGCATATAAATCAGTCATGGATGAATTGAATTCAGCATGCCACCTGACTGTCTTATGCACATATAATGAAGGATAAAAATGCTCTTATCTTTCTCTTTATAAAGACTTAATAATAGAATCCATTTTTCTTTTATGCGCATTAATTACATGTAATCTGAATAAATATCAGTACATCAATACTTAAGCTTGCTCGTCTTTTAAATGCATTTTAGATTCAAGAATAATCTTTCATTGTAAATGAGCACATTAGTTCAATTACTTCAAAGATAATAAACATCAAAATCAATAACGAGGAGCCAACTCCAATTAGTTTAGATTTCAAATGTTATGCCATTTTTAATCAGTCTACTTAAAATGTAATGCGCAGTATATTGCTTCGAAGAATCATTTTCATAAAGCATTTTCTTTTTAGAATGGTTTAGAAAAATGTTAAATCGCATTTCACCTTCTAGCCTAGAAGTGAGAGTGACACGAAATAGAATAAATAAAATAGTTGTTATATTTATATAAGGCTTTATATTTAGTAAACTTCTGTGTTAAAAATTTAAGCCACGACTTGCTTATTTTGAACATGTGCATGTTACTAAACTTAATACGATTAATTTTAATAAATGTCTATATACAGAAGGATTAAACTTTAAATGCCAAGTTCTGTTGTCATACGGGCAAATTTAAGACCTTACTTCTCTAAATTAAAAAAACATCATATCGTTCAATCTACAAAGTGACTAGGAAATTTTAGAAACAACACAAAATTAAAATTCTGTTTTTGTTAAGTCCTGCTTTCCCTGAAATTACAAGAATTGCTTATGCCCTCTGAACTTTCATTAAGCAAGGTGTCTCTAATTGAACTCATAGTAGGCGATGCCCTTCCGACATCGGTTCTACTTAAGGCACCTTAAGAAGGAATTATTGCTTATGTGATGGTGTCAGCGTTATCCCTCGCCATCTATCATCGTCTTCATTACGATATGAGATGAGAGAGTAGCTTACGCTTAAGGTTGACCTCACCGGAAAATTCACGCTGCTGTATATCTGTTAAAGAGTAATATATAATTGCAAAAAAGTATCGAAATTAATAATTAATTCTGTTGCAAAACCGACATCTTACGTCGCTAAAGCTGATGTAAAATTTCGGTGAGCTCTATGAAATTTCGTAATACATATAATTAAAATTGTACCGAAGTCCATTTAGTAGGAACTGCGTTCTTTTAAATGAAACAAAGTTTAAATGAACGCCGCTTCCAAATATGGAATAGGACAATATGCAAGTAACGTTTGCATTGCACCCCCTAATTTCTGCCGAAATACAAAGCAATTGACACTTTACAGACACTTTCACTCCTTAAGCATTATTCTTATACCAATAACAACACAATAACTTTTCGCGGCCTTGAGAAACAGCACAATCACTTTTGTTAGCTTCATTCCTTTTTATTGCAGTTTCCAGTGACGGCATTGATGAGAATCTGCAAAAATCGAATAACGTATTTCTCTAAACAAATGATTCTGCGATAAAATTTCAAATTGATACACATATGAAGATATTTTTTTCCGAAACGGAGTTCGCTGAATACACCTCTTTAAGATTATTGAACATAAAATTTTGGCGGAAGTCCTATGAACATTTCTATAGTTTGATACTTTTTATCTTCACAGATAATAGCGGATCTTTATGAATCTTTGAAGCAATGGTATTCTTAAATCTGGAAAGCATTTTTTCAAATTTATTTCAGTGACTAAGAAAGGAAACGTGAATGGAAGTTTGTTGTTTCGTTAGCATCTCACACTTACAATAAAATAACTGGTTGGTCTTTTTTGCGATACTTATTATTATTATTAGAAGGACTGCGATCGTTTCGGTGATCTTTGCCATTTTCAAAGTCAAGGAATAACAAAGTTTTTAAATTTAACAATATGTTCATGAAACAAAATAATAATATAATATTAAGAATTTTAAAGAGTAAATAAAGGATAAAATAAAGAGTAAATAAAGTGAATTTCTTCAACAATTCATCAATCATCAGGAATTTTAAATTAAATAACGGGGTCATTATTTTGTCTTCCAAGAATTATAGTATTCAATTTTCAATTATTCTCAAGATTTGAATACACAAACTTATTAGAGTAATAATTTCGTAGCGGGTGGATGGAGGGTAAATTCACAGGAACAGGGTAAGAATTCCTTAAGTGGGCCCTCAAAAACAAGCATGTCGTGAAATTTAAAACTTTTATTATAATTTGGTACTATTTTGATAATATCTAATGGTGTATTAAAATTCCAAAAAATATTTTTGGAAAATTTCCATTTGTTGAAAAGTTATAAATCAATACGTGTTTTTGGTACTTTTTGTTTAAAAAGTCATATCTCAAGCTAATTTTTTAAAATCTCTTTGAAATTTTTAAAGATAACAAGTAAAACATATATATTTCATAATAAAACATAAAAGAATGAGAAAAAAATTTTTGTGTAAAAAAATAAAAATATATAAATAAATAAATAAAATAAATAAATTTTTAATAAAAAAATGAATATTTTTTAATGTTCTCAATCGATTTTAGCAATTTTGAAAAAACACATTGAATCTGTATTTATTAATGATTTAGAATTTGAAACAAAATTTTGGTGATCTGTTTTTACGCGAATGCCATCATTTTTTGTCAAGCTATTCAATCGTACCACTGGGCTGCTAAGCAAGTAACTCTTCATCCTTATGCAATTTGTGACGATCCCCCGGTTCGGTTTGGGTTATTTGTCACGAAATTGCTTCATGGGGTCAAAAGTTGTTTATTTTTTTCTTAACTAAGAAATCAAATGAAACCTGCCTCAATAGTAGGTAAGTTTATTTAGAACAATTAAACAACAGTCAAAATAGTACAACGTTTGGCGTTACATGATCCACAATGCCAATGCTTAAAACAGTTGCTTTACAGGATTGCTGTCAATATTGAATGATTATTATTTATTTTTATTTTTATTTATTTTAGAGGGGTACAGAGCATCCACCGGGGCTAGTATGGCAAAAAGACGACGAGGTAGGTCCTCTGGGTGGGCAGATTAAAAAAACAATCTTTAGAACATATAAAAAAGAATATAATAAGAACAATATAATTAGAACATATAAAAAGAATATAATAAACAATCTGTAGAGCATATAAAAGGAATATAATAAGAAAGAGAGGCGGAATGATAAGGGAAGTTAAACAGGAAAAAAGAATTAGCTGGAATTGCGCAAGTGGGACAGTAGTTTAAGTTTAAAATTGGTTGTTGAAGAAGAATTTTATTTAATTGAATTGTTTAATTGAATGAGTTACTTGCTTAACAGCTCAGTGGTACGATTAAATATCTTGACAAAAAATGATGGCATTCGCGTAAAAAATAGAGATCACCAAAATTTTGTTTCAAATTCTAAATCGTTAATAAATACAGATTCAATGTGTTTTTTCAAAATTATTGAAATCGATTGAGAACATTAAAAATATTTATTATTTTTATTTCTCATTCTTTTATGTTTTGTTATGAAATATATACTTTTTATTTGTTATCTTTAAAATTTCAAAGAGATTTGAAAAAATGAGTGAGATATGACTTTTTAAACAAAAAGTACCAAAAAATGTATTTGTTTATAACTTTTTAACAAACGGAAATTTTCCAAAAATATTATGGGAATTTTAATACTCCAGTAGGTACTAACAAATTGTAAAAACAGTTTTAAATTTCGCAAATTTTGTTTTCGAGGGGCCCACTGCAGTAATTCTTACCCAACAAAGAATTTATTTTTCTAAACGGAAATGAATTTGTAATTATAATAAAATTAAGAATTTCAAAAGCACAAACAAGTTATTTACCGTATTTATCTGATTATAAGATGAGTTTTTTTTTCCAAAATTAGAGGGCTAAAAAAGATGGGTCGTCTTTTAGAATCGGACTAGAATAACAAGTTAGAATCGGATCTTTAGCCCCAAGAAGCGATGCGGTTGGCTTACCTGCATAAGCCCATTGATATGACTGACTGGATTAAACGTCCAACATCTTATACAGTAAAACTCTTGCGTGTATTTATTTATTTATCTGTAATTCTATCTCCTAGACGGTTTGAGCTAGCGACTTGAAATTTTCAGGGCATGCTTATCAATAAAGGACCTGCTCTATCGCCAAAAATCAGCCCCAACGACCCCCCCCCTTCCCCACTTTCTGGGGTTTTCATTTAAAATTATCTGCTTTTGCTTTGTAATTCAACAGATGGCGCGGGCGGGCGAAGCCGCGGGTAACAACTAGTCATTATTAAAATTTAACGAGCATTTAACTGAAAAAAGTAAAACAAGATGTTAGGAATGCTAATTGTAAACTTGTAATTACACCAAGAAGTATAACATGTCAACATCGAGTTTTACATGTTGTGGTAAATAAACATTTTAAAGATCATCTGAGGAAGAACATACAGACTGGTTGATAGCAGGTAATCATCTTCTTAACCTTTTTGCAGCGACCTCTTTTCTTGAGAATTAACCAACAGAGAAAATTAAAAAGAAAACTTCTCTAAGTCTGTTGGGGACATGGATCAATCTGCATTGGATATCATTTCTAAAGAGAGCCTCATTAGGGCATTTCAAATGCATTAAATGGCACAGAAGATGGGTGACATCATGTGGGAAGACAATCTTAATGATGATGAAATCTAAAATTATTTTGTTATCAGAAGAAAATGCTATTAATAGTATTAAATCAGTTTTTATTACTTCGAGCTGTTTTAAATACTACTGATATAAAAGCGCAATTGTTCATTTTTAAAACCAACAAAGTGCAATTTGTTTATTAAGAGTTAAATGTGTAATACCCCATTCATCCATCCATGGTATTACATTGTTAGTAGAATTACAATACTGTGGGAATACATATTCGCTACTTTCAGTTTTGGTGGCGCCGCCCTTGTGGCATTTACCTGCACGGAGCTAAGTAGGATTCGCCTTAGTTTAAATAAGGCTCAACACGTTGTCACAGCTAAAGAAATGAAAGGAAAAAGTAACAAATACTGCCGTGTTTAAGGCTGTAAATCAAAAACGATGTTACATGCAGTAAGATTATATTTTTCCCCAAAAGATAAAGTCTTTAGAAAAAGTTGTGAAGTAAAACTTACAATGGAGAAAAAAGCCACAGATACAATGAGTATCAACGCAATTTTTTTCCATCACCACCTTGTAAGCAGAAATTAGCAATGGTAGGGTAAAAGATGGAAAATATTTACATATTTTAACGTACACTACTAATAAAATGAAATAATATTTATTTATTTATTTATTTATTTATTTATTTATTTATTTAATAAAGTTAAGATAAAACTACGCCCAGCTGGGACCAGTATGGTCACTGACAGCCGAGGTAGGTCCCAGCGGGTGCGACAATATAACAAAATACAAGTAAAAATTGGTTGGTAGTAAATATTATGTTAACACTTAAATGTTAACAAAAACTAAATTAGTAAAATGAGAACAAAGACCATGTGACATATAACAATCGCAAACTGTAATGAAGTTATCTATAATTTCGTTATGTTTATCCTATTCCTTACTTATCGATATAAAAATAACTGTATAAGTTGTTATATCCCATAAAATATTCAAAATTTGCTTTTTGAAAGTTTGTTTCACGTACAATACGTTTACTTGCACGTTATTTTACGGTAAAATCACTATCATTGTTAGCTGCATTAGTTTTGATAACTTTATTTTGTTTGTGGGTTATTAATAAGCAAAAAGTTAGGTCCTTTATTATTAGGAAGAATTTTCATTTTGAATGTACTTTTTTATATTTAATCAACAAATAACTAAGAAATAAAATTTTTTAGGTATGTCAGCATTAGAACGAAAGTTGAAATCAAGTGCTATTCCTAGCAGCTGCTTGTAACATCGATCACTTGAAAAATATACCATCATACAGAAAAATATCACACAGTGCAATATTCAAAGCATGTTGATGGAAAACGGATGGTGAGGTGGGTCCTACTTTCGCCGCCATTTTTCAAAAATAGCAGCGCCCTCTATATTCACTGAAAGTAGCGAATAGCTCTTTTTTGACTAAATTTTTTTTTCTTGAAATAACTTGCAACTTTTGGGGGATCATCTTATATTTGAGGTCGTCTAATAATCAGGTAAAAACGGCATTTAATTCTTAGATGCAATACAATAACTCTATTCAAATGATATCAATTATAATTAGTTTCATTTCTCATACTTTGCTTCAAATGAGCTATGTTTTTAGACGTGTTAATTTAAAATTGTGCATCTTGTACTTTTATTCGTGGGAAATAACTGATTTTTTTTGTTGGTTATGAATATTTGTCAAGAAATATTCGCTAGTTATCACAAGTGGTTTGAAATTTTATTTTGATAATTACTCATGCTTATTTCTTTAACCTTTCGGTTATTCAAATTTTTGATTTTCGTTAAGAAATTTCCTGTAAAATTCTGTTATTATTTAATCCTTTTACGTAAATGAAAAGTTCCACGTATACAAAAACGGCATGCCAGTTCATATCTATATTGGCGGCACAATTCTGTTATAGAAAACGCTTCTTTTCCAATGATTCCTTCGCTAAAGAATCGACTTAACGAGATTGAGTATCGAGTTTCATTTTAATTTCATAAAAGGGAACTTGTGTAATCCCCTTAAAAAGCATAAGAGAGTTACCATTGTAATTTTTGAACAAATAGCGATTCCCTTTACCTAGCTTTAGAAAATTTGTAGCAATTCTTGAAGATTCTCCATCTTCAATCATTTACTCTGTCAGTTACGAAATTAAAAAATTATATTTGATGGTCTCCAGTAGTTTGTTCGTCGTATGTTGGATTGGATACTTTTTATTCTTTTACGATTTCTGTCTGAATTGTTTGTCCTCGGAAAAACCGATGTTCCTAAAGCCACGTTTCCGTGACCTCCTTAACCGATAACGCTCATTCCTTAATCAAATAAATTATGAATATTGCTTCAAGATTGTCTATTTCCTTCGAATGCGCTTCGCTTCCTGCTTTAGCTTCAGTTAGATTTTTAATAAAGCATCGGATCCATCATTCGGATTTTAAAAAATAATAATAAAATATTAAAAATTGCTTCTTGAAGAGGCTCGTACTTAGACGATTCACGTATATAGTTCCAGAAGACACTCAACCGTTTATATTTTGTATAAAAAATAAACAAAAAAAAACTTTTTCTAAATCTAGTTGCATGAATCCTTGCACGAATCGTTTTCTCTTTACTCACTCCATTGGCCTCCCTGTTTTCCACAATTTTCCTTCGTCTTTACTCTGTTTGGAGTTTTATGATTTTTTTACGGCATAAGACGAACGTTTCATTTGTTTCTCCATCTGTTTCCGTTGCATCAGTCTCATAGAGAAGGAAAAAGAGAGAAAGGAGATGAGAGGGAAGGGATAAGCGAAATGTGGGTGGGCACGAGATGCATTTCATCTCCCTCGTCCCACCCACCTCCTTCCTCAACCTTTCTACGAACAAAGGCATCGGAAGCTCACTTTTGTACATCGAAGACCTGCTGGCAGCGAGTGAAGATTTCTTAAGCAACCAATCGAAGTGAGCAGAGGAGGTGGTGGATGGAGACCCATCGCGTTCTAAATTTAGATTCCATCCTTTCTGAGCAAAGAGTTAAAGGGGAACGAATGGTTAAAAGAGCTAGTAAAGAGACGCCTAAAACTATAAAATCAGTTGTGATAAATTTATAACCCGTTTTTGAAAACGGAAATCGACGATGTTTATTTAATGTCGACAGCTGTAACGTTTAAGGTGTGTGTATTCAGATGTCTTGCACTTAATGGATTATAATAGATCTTTAAATGTTGAACCATGTGTTTACAAAAGAGTGAATCTGTAGAGAGTTGTATTTCAAATAAACATTTACGCTATGCATATTATTTTTATTTCTAGTAGTGTACAGCTAGATACAATCGCCAGTCGAACACTATTTTCGACATCGAATTCTGATGAAGAGAAAGGGTGGGCTTTTAGTAAATTCTTTTTTCGTATAAAGTGCCCCCACGTCTACGATAAGGTTACCCCAAATAATCGATAGGAAATGTTCGATAAAGTCTCCGAAGAATTTCCTCATCCCATTTTGAAATTAACGAGCGGGGAAGAAGGAGTGGAAAGGTAGGAGGTCGTAAACGATCGACTGGGCAACCTTTTTGATGTCGTTTTTCTCGCCCTTTGCTAAGAGCCTCGGCTCTTTCTCCCGAGTTAATTGCTTCTCTTCTTACCACAGCGGTGTTTGAATGCGATCATCCCTTGTGGTTGGAAGGGACAAAGAAAAAATTCCAGCTTATGTCTTAAGCACGCCGTTTGAGGTGCGTTTAAACGAGCCATTGTTCGGATTCACTTCTGCTGTTGGGCAAAGAGGCACGGCAAACACATCCTTCGAGCCAGTGGCTATTCAGTAGAACTTGGCGTTGGCGCTTATGAGGGCTTCATAAACCAAAAGGTTGTGAGCCCTGTGCGCTTTCGTTTAATCAGCAGTTGACCCCTTCTTAGAAAGAATACAAACCCTTTTCTTACGCTCCGATGAAAATTAAATACGCTTATTCACGGCTGCGATCTTTGTATTTCTCGTGGGCGGATTTACCTTAATGTCAGTGGGATTTAAGAGGTTATTCCACTGTGAAAATTCGTGTATTCATGCCATTTGTTTGAATTAAGCGCTTTATTTCTGGTTTCCTCTTCACTTGATACGTTTTATCATTTAAGCATTGAAAAGAGCGTCTAATCTAATTA
This sequence comes from Rhysida immarginata, assembly GCA_023313115.1. Classification (NCBI taxonomy): domain Eukaryota; kingdom Metazoa; phylum Arthropoda; class Chilopoda; order Scolopendromorpha; family Scolopendridae; genus Rhysida; species Rhysida immarginata. The sequence continues at coordinate 831,881 of JAHWFO010090254.1, read as the reverse complement.
TATATTTTCTTACAATTAATTTAACTACAAGTATATGCAGTGAAATTTTTTTTTAAATATATAAGACATTAAACAGCTTTTATAAATAGGTTTAAAGACCTTTGTTGAGGTTAGAAAAACGATTACGAGTTTGTTTTCAACAGTGTGTGTCGAGAATATTTCAGAAAAATTCTAAATATAGCTATTAGGTTTTTTAAGAAATACACTCTTAATCGCTATTCTTTTCACCTTTGAAATAAAAGGATTATAAATTTCTGGAGTTCAGCAACTTCATTTAACCATTAACTCTTATGCATCATTAAGTTTGAGTTAACGAGTTTTTAATTTTATTTCATTCATTAGGAGAGAATAAACATCTCCAATATGGGAAGATTTTACATCTTTAATAGCTCACTCCTTTTATTAGCGGGGTAATTAAAAAACTTTTTTCATTAGATTTGCTTTATTAAAAATAAGCTTAAATATTGAAATATGATGCCATGAAAAACAATTTACGTTGTTAGATATCTTAACAAAATTTACAATTCGTAATTTTTGAGATATAAACTGAAAGAATCCAGTTATTAGTTTAATCAAATCAAGAGGAATCAGCGCATATTTAACCGAAATTTTATATAATTTATCCAGATAGATTTTGTTTGTATTTAAGACCGTTTTTTCAAATACCCTATTATACTTCATTTAAACTCACTGTTATATATTTATTTCGGTTTCAACTTGGAAATTCATTGTTCTCGGATTCTTAAAATTTTATTACAATTGTTAAAATATTTGACATTTTTCAGACTTTCGTTAATGTTTGGGACCTCCGTGGCTTTATAAAAAAATACCATAAACAGCAATAAATAATCGAATGTATGAAAATCTGTCTCAATCGATTTTTTTTAGCTTCCATGTTTAGCTATTTTTGATAGCAGAAAAAATGCTGAGATTGCGGCTTGTCATTTGCCAAATCCCTTCTGAAACTAGTAATTTGTAACATTTCTTATATAACATACTGTAATTACATAAAAAGCAAATAAATCGAACCTCGTTCTATCGTTCCCGGATATATTGTTCTCCCGGAATTGTCGTTGTTTTTTGTTGGTCCCTACGTAACTGCTGTTAAAACCATGCTAGTAAAACCCGCATCCATCGTTCCTCAATCTATCGTTTTGCCACATCTATCATTAAGAATTTTTGGTCCCAAAGAACATTTTCCCGGATTGATTGTTTTTCAGAAAGTTTGTAAAATGGCTGAAAAAAAAATAAAACATGAAACGATTGCACGTGATTGAAAATCCATTGCAACACATCTTTAATTGAAAAGATCCTTAAAAATCAGATATGAAAAATGTGGCGTGGGGAAAGTCAAAGGGATTGTTAAAAGGTTTACGTGTTTTCATTCATTGAATACGCCTAGACAACGAAAAGCAATTGTTTATATGCATTCTTTAAGCGCTAGTGAGCCGTCCATCACACATATCAGCTGTTTGCTTCTTTCTATGAACTGTGATTAAGTTGGAAGATGGTGTTCATGGTAAATAATCTTTCCAAAGACAATCTGCGTGCTGTTATTTGATTTTTGGCCGCTGAAGGGCGTCAGCCAATGGGAATTTTTAAGAGAGCGAAAGCTGTTTACGGCGACCATAGTTAGTCTCATACAGCAGTGGTTGAATGATGCAAAAAATTTCGACGGACGAGGAAGAGATTCCACCAAAGATTTGGCCCGTCCAGGACATGCTCGTATTGCAGCATCAGATGTGAGACAGTTGGAAATTGCTTTACGCGCCATGTCTTTGGCCCTCTAAAACAATCACTGGATGGACGGCGGCTCAATTCCGACGCTAATCTAGAGTTTGCTGTTCCGCCAACAACCACAGGAATTTTACCAGATGGGAATCTATAGATTAGTGCACCAATGGAACTCATGCCTTAAGTTCATGGAGATTTATTTTAATTATTCGAATAAAAATTGCTTCTTACTCTCTACACTTGTTTCTGTTGAACAGTCCTCGAACATGATCCCTCATCTATTGTTTTCCCACATCCATCGTTTTATTCCGGTTGTTCTCACAAAAACGGTGAATCGAGGTTCGACTGTAATTGTTATGCGTTGCATTCTTCTGGTGAATCTCTTCTGGCGTTATTCTTCTGGTGAGATTCACCAGAACACTGTGGGACAAAACTTAAAATTTTATTTGGACAAAGTTACAGAATGTGAAAGGAATACTTTTGAGAGCAATATTTATAAAAATATAAATTGAAATAGGACTTATTAAAATATTTTCGATTATTAAAATATTATTTGAAATGCCTATCACACAGGAAACGCCCAATTAAAAAACTATGGGGACAAGGAACAAAAAAAATGTCCTATGAATGTATGTCTAGAAACGCATGTAAATCAAGAGTGTGGTTATGGAGTAGGGCGTAACTACACTTAACAGATGATCGAAGTACCACAAGTGGCAATGCAAACGTTGCAACGTCGAAGCAGATACTGACGAACCCTCTCAAGGATTCCAGTTCTTGTTACTCGTTCAGGAAATCGCGCATGATAGATTCTTGCTGTCTTCCTTCCATTACCATTAGCCGTCCGTACATAAAAAATCATGTCGAAGAATGCTTTTCTCGGTGAGAATGGCGAGCCATCCTACCATACTAGCAAAGAATCCGTAACGCTTTTTAAGAGTTTTCATCGGACCAACAATATGCGCGGACCAACAAGATATGTCTTATCTCAGGTCCAACAATGCAAGGCAAAGTTTGTGCAACAATAGGCCAGTCTTCATGCAGTCCAGTTGTCCACTCAACTCGCAGTCAGAACACGCAATCTGATTCCATTGCTGTGATCGCTGCTAAGACCGACGAACGTATAACAGTATTTCATATACTGCACAAATGCAGCATTTCCGGATATATGTTCATAGATATTTTTTGTTCCTTGTGTCCCTACCCAAAGTTTCTCTGTTTCTTAATACCCGGTGTAGTGTCACTCAAAAATGGAAGTTATAAATCACTGCTGCTTTCAGCAATTATGCGCAATCCCATTTTTTTGTGGCTGTTACTTGGGATTCTTGCAAAAGATCTAAAGCTATAAAGTGATAACATCTCATCCATAGAGAAAAAATAGAAATGCCGGACACGTATTTCTATTTATACTCTGTGGATTAGAGGTTATCACCTTATAGTTCGTTCCATTCCACAGTTTTTCCTTATTGTTTTATTCAAAAAGTGTAGTGCTTCTCGGGGAAAAATTCCTTTTCCTCGTAGTTGGGAGTTGTCTTATCAGATGTTGCAGGCTTTTTGAAACCGGCAGTATACATGTTAAGAATATTTTATATTTCACTAATAATATGTTAATACAAGAGGCATGTAGGGCAGTCAAACTTTGTAGGGTTTGCTCATTAAAAATTAAAGCACTTTCTTGGGTAAAATAAACTTGTGGGGATACGTGGAGATTTTTTTATATTTTTCAATTTACTTAATGTTGCACTGCAGTGCACTGATTCCGTTTTCCATATTTGAACGTTCGTCAATTAACTTTCCTGTTGAGGTGACTTTTGATATTATGTACGGGTTCATAAATTCCTTATGTAATCCTCTATTACGTCAGTTATACTTCAGGTATCTGGAAAGAAGCACGCCTTACTTGAAACTGGTTTGCATGAAATCGCACTTTTGGTATATCACGTTTATTGGAATCATACCTTCTATAGTAACGTTAAACAGTTTTCAGATGGTTTATTTATAGCCCATCATACAAACATTTAGAATGGCAGTTTCGTTTCACTATACATAGATGATAGCAACGAAATATCGTTCTAAACTGAAATCATTTAGTTGTCAGATGCGAGAATAAAATTGAATGATAATAGTAAGTAAAATGCCTTCGTCGTCAAGGCAAGAATTATAATTTTAGATTTGTATCTAATGGAACCTTTTTACCAGATTCTAAAGTGCAATATACAAATTTAATGTAAATAGGAACGGGCTTGTCTTGGCACACGTTTCATTTTGATGTTTCGTTTTTCAAGAAATTTCTATTTACGTTATTGTTTGTTGTTTTATCTTGTTTATGACTAAAGTTTTGATATGAGATGCAACCTTAGAAATTTTCCTTCTGGTTTGTTTTTTCTCGTTAAACGTGTTTATATTAGAAATGGGGCATTTCTTTCTAATAAAAGCGAGATTAACCCGTGTGGCTCCGTCCATTCTTTTACATCAGCGCCGACACTGATTGGGCGATTCATTGTTTGTTTCTTCCGGCATTTGATTAAGGCTTCACTTCTTTCACTTTCAATATTTTTTTTTCTGTGAAAGAACCAAGCACCTATTAAAGAACGAGACAAAAAACAAATGTTGCTACTACGTTACCGACTTTTCGCCGTTAATTAATGTTTCTGATAATTAGCGGGTGGTCTTCAAATATTCCGGGGCAACGTGAAAGTTCACCACACCTGCTTTAATTAGCTTTTCCCTTAATAAAAATAAAAATGTTTATGACACTTCCGCAACCAGGAAATGAAAAATCGTGTCTGGTGAAATGAAGAAAAATTGACCTGAAATCACTTCCCCTCTGTTTATTTGTCTTTCGCATCTCTTGATCACTTAATTTTCTCATATACATCATCTGGCTCATCACTCCAGAAATACATTTTAAATTATTTGTTGACTTTTTCACTTCGAAAATAATCATACAAACTTTTGTGAAGCTATCCCAGTTGATATTATTTGAATTGTAAGCTTTCAAAATACTAATTACAAATAGATTTAAAGCCCCCCTCCCTCTTCCCTCCCGAAAAATTCGGATTTTGGTCACCGCTTTTGAGCACTTTTTTTGATAATGATAAAATTCTGTTGGCAGTGAAACTTGGCAGCACAACTACTAAATCCAAGACGTTAGGCCCTCCTACTCACAATGGCTTGGTTCTACGCAGGAAAGAGGATCAATGCCAATAAAATTCTTATTGGACCATGGGGATTTCTTCAATAAAATCGTTCACGATTACATTTGACGAGTTAATATCTGGAGAGTGCGCACGTAAGAGATTACAGTATTTACAAGATAAAAGGTCAAGACCTTATCTGAGGTTAATAATTCAAGATGATCTTTTTATTAACGGCTTTAGACATCAAGTTAAAAATAGTGATCCTTATTCAATTTCAATCTACTTTTAATGTGCGATCATACTTATTATTATTACGTTAAATGCATTAAAAGCATTATTACATTTATACATTTTACAGTATAAGAAATGCATCAAAAACAATTAAAATTTATAATCTTTGGATGGGATACGTAAAAGATATTTATTTATTGAAAATATCTTTAAAAGTCGGCTAACCTGTTGGATCCCTATTCAGGGCCGTAGTGGAGGGGGGGGGCTAGCACCTGCCCGGGCCCCCTGTAGATAGGGGCCCCCATTCAATGTATGGTCCCAGTCTAAAATGTCACAATTATTTTCTGTGAAGTAATATTGGCACATGTGGTCAATACTTGGATTTTGGATAGGTCTATGTTAAAATTGCTTTTGGGTAAACTTTGTTTAGGGCCCCATAAAAGCTGATTTGCCCAGGGCCCAAATTTTTTTACCCAGGGCCCAAAATTTTCTCAATTCGGTGGGTGGAATCTGATTTTTTCTTCCACGTGAAGGCGGCATTATAAGAAAATATTTTTCGTCTCCTTGATTTACTGTCTCATTAAAAATGAATATTTCCCCTAGTTGCTCCTATTCTAGGTCCATTTCTGGATATAAGGCGATAAAAGATCGTTTTATTACTTCACACATATTTTGGAATGTAACAACTGTATGAAGTGTTAGTAAACTACAGGTATTGGACATTAAAACTGAAACACCTGGTAGAAATCCAAAATCTTTATTTAATAAGGTGTTGGGGCACCGTGGGCAGCCAGCACAGCAGTAACACGTCTTGGGAAGGATCGGTAGAGGTCCTGCACAGTTTGCACCCCAAACCATTACTGATCCACCCATTACTGATCCACCTCCGTGTTTGACTGTGGGTGCCAAGCAGTCCGAGTTGTAGGCATCAGAGGGGCTCCTCCAGACGAATACCCTCCCTGTTGTTTGGAAGACAGTGTAGCTGGACTCGTCCGAGAATATGACGCGTTTGAGGTCATCCAACGTCCAGGTTTTATGCGTCCGGCACCACTGAACCCGCTTGTACTACTGATGAAAGGCTTCGGTATAGCAACCCTGCCATGGATGTTGGATTTATGCAGGTAACGACGGATTGTCTTCGTGCACACAGGTTCCTGGAGGTGTGTATTCATTTCTGCGGTGATTTCTGCTGCGGTGGTTTTCCGCTTTCGTGCAACAATCCTGGTCAATGTCCTGACGTCTCTTTCCGACAACTTCCGTTTTCCCCTGCAGTTGCTCCTCCTGGACGTGGTTCGTCCTTCCTGTTCATATGCACACATCACCCTGGATACTGTAGCACGTGAGACATCACAAAGTGTGGCAGTTTTGGACACAGATGCACCTGCTAGACGCGCCCCAACAATCTGCCCTCTTTTGAAGTCGGATATGTCTCCCATTATAGCGCTCTGCAAAGACAATTTGAAGCTTACTATCGAACTTTTCTACTGGAGTGACTACCAAGACCTCTGACACGTGATTCATTGATATGCATACGATTAATTACCTAGCAGAAGGTTCTATTCAGCCCTGGGGGTATCCAGTGCTATTTGCGAAGGTGTTTCAGTTTCAATGTCCAATACCTGTATGTTTCGTATAGAAAATGGTTATGGAACTGAGGATTTAATCTAATAATATTACGCCGAACGAATTACGCCGCGGGTCTTGTATAAAATGAAGAAGGAATGCCAAACACCATTTCCGTAATCCATTTTCGGGATTGCTTTGGTCATAACAGTAATCTAACCATTTTTAAGAATTTTCTGGATTTTTTTTTTCATTAAAATTCTTTTTGAGGTTAGGTAATTAATATGTACAAAGAACGTTAGATGGATATCGCGCCATAAACCAACTATTTTGGTCGTACAGAAATAATTGAGACAAGCCCTCTCATCGGCCTCGGTGGTTCAGTAATTGCGTGATCGCCTCTCATGCCCGAAGACGCGGGTTTCTTCCGGGCCGATGACGACGAGGATTTTTTTCAGGGAGAAAATCCTGAAATCACGCACTTCCTTCGGAAGGGAAGTAAAGCCGTTGGTCCCGTGTAGTCGTTTGCCGGCTGCACGTTAAAGAACCCTTGCGAGGCAAAATTTGCGGCCCCTATAAGGCCGTCCTGAAATGACCATGGCAGTTGAAAAGGACGTTAATACCAAACAAGCCCTCTCACGTCGTATCAAGCTCCACGCGACAGTGAAACACCGAGAAATCTACTTCAGGGGTCTTGAGATATGCGAAATACACAGACGGCGCTACTTGCTGGTTAAAGGATTAAAGTGGGCGGTTTGTTCTTACCGTCGTCGTCAGTGCACGCATAGACAGCAAAATGGAAGACGATCATCACGTCCAGCGAGGGTTCCTTGAGGTTGAAATTAATTTAGCTATGTTCCTTTATTCGGAGCTTTAGCTACTTAAAAGAATACACGCTTCAATCTGTACTTTTATCCGTTTGTCCATCTACAGTTTTCACGATAACGTGATAACGAATTAACTTTTTCAAATTTTATTTTCAAACTGCTTGATGATCAGGTTCTTAGCTCGACTGTATCAACTTTTCAGGCATTTTCTTTGCTCCTTCAAGTCAATTGCACGTGCCCTAATAGTGTTCGTTAAAGAATGCCCATATCTTGGCATGCGTTACATCAATTAATTCGCATCGATGAGTCGTGAATAAAGACAGTGTCACTTTTATTTATCTATCATTAGCCAGGCATTGCTCGGTCTGTTTGTTTGATGAAATTTTGCAAAATCTTAATTTGAATATGAATAAGAACACATGAAAAATACTTAGAGTTAATAAAGTATATATTTACTTTGGAAAAACGAAAAGAATTCTTTAAAATGCTTGCACTGGAAATTTTGTTACATTACCTAGGAAAATTCTACATTGCATCCTTAACATTTTAGAATATCAAAGAAAGGCTCCTATGAGTATTGAATCATTTCTGTCTATATTAAAATACTTCATAGATGGATTGAGAGAGTTCAGGAACCCTGTTTACAGCCTAATCAATATCCCTCATCAACATGTAACCGTTTCAATAGAGTTGTATTCAGTCAGAGAGCGTGGAATCAAGTCCTGAATGTGGTTGTTCATATTGACAGTATCAGTTTTAGCAGCAAGAATTGCCCTCTCACACAATTAGTTGAGGTCTTTATAATTTTTAATATGGTTAGATAAACATTATCTATAACTTCTTTAAAGGAAGTTACTACATTACAAAAACCATGTGAATAATAAATTTTCTCCAGTTATTAGCCCATTCCAACCGTTCATGAATGTGGTTTTCCTTTAGGGGTGGTTTTATAGCCATTTTTTTAATACAAGATATGGATTACATTGTAAACGCCTATGGATTGTGGCCTTTAATACATTTCGTCCAATTGCAGCACTAATTTGCCTTACAGACAGTCATGTACTTTTTGCCATTTGCACAACTCTTTTGTCATCTCTTATGAAGTCACTTTTGGACGTACAGTTTGAGGTTTGGCATGAAATGTTTCACCTCTGGCTAAGACTTTATAAATACCAAAATATGTTCGGCCAGTTTCAGCAGCAATTTCAGGCACTGATTTTCCATTGGCCTTTAACATCCAAATGTGGCTTACTCGATTGAGAAAGTTGCTTATTCTTAGGCATCTTCACTCAAAATGTGGATGAAGACTCTTCAAACAGCATATTCTAAAGCACATGCAAGCAATATGCAAATTTCGGGATAAACCAAGTGGCATTTTGTATGTTTCGGAGGGGTGAAGGATGTAAAACTGAAAAATTACCTAAACTTTTGAAACAGTTTTTTTTTATTTTATTATTTAAACAATAAAATATTTATCATAAATAGGGTCCGTATGTTCATGCATTTATATGCAGCATGCACATTACAACAATAAGAGCATATAATACATATTTTCGGGTTTAGAGAATAAAAATGCATTTTTGTTCCAAATTCAATACAGTGCTGTTGGCGTTATGAATACAGCACTGTATATGAAAAGGGCATTTCAGGGTTTAAAGTTGCTATTCACCAAGATGGTCTATATGACATGTCTGGACCATCGAGTATGCGAAGAAGTGTTCAAATTAAATACACAGACTGATCTTTTAATTTCTACAGTCAAGAAAATTTTCTTAAAATCTCCCACGAGGATTCAGTTGTTCAAACAAATGTATCCAAATCTGCCTTTGCCACCAGAACCTATAGGGTACTTGGCTAACTGCAGCTTTCTATTATGCATAGCATCCACCCAAGATAACTGCGGTTGTTAATGCTCTGAATCCAGAAGATGCTAAATCCATCAAAACTGCACGAGTTTTGTTAGAAGAGTCTGAACTTGAAATCTTAAGGGATGCGATCACAGAAATTGAGACGCAAAAGGTTGATCTTCCAACTACAACTGCAGTGGTAGATAACATAGAAATTAAGCTATATAATGTGAATGGCAAAATTGGGGAAAAAAATTAAAAAAAAAATGATGCAAAAAGTGAGGGATTCGGGAAACTGAAGTTTTTCGCAAATGTGTTCACAAACGGAGAGATACTTGGTTCTCTAGATTACTCTCCCCTTGAAATTGCATTCTTTAAGTATGCTCCAATCCACTCTTGTGATGTGGAGCGCTCGTTCTGCAAGCTGTCATACGTGACAACAGACAAAAATTTACAAATGAAAATCTTTCTCAATATTTTGTTGTATACGCAAATGCAAAAATGTTCTAATAAAAATGTACCAATTACAAATTTGTCTGCATATTTTGAAGTGTACTTTTTGGCATTTTCAGGGCATATTTTGACATTTTCAGTGCATGTTTTTGACATTTTGATTGCATATTTGCATGCATATTTTTAACTTTTTTAGAGCATGAAAGTACGGACCATAATCATAAAACATGATATTTTTCATAGATGTATTTCAACCTTCAAGAATAGTAAATTATTATTCAAAACAATTTTCTGTTTCATTTCTTAGTCAAAATTTCAAAAAGAACAGTTCACCTAAACTTCTGAGACACACCTTATACAGATTTAAGCACAATTGGCGTAGGCTTGAAGCAGACGCTTGTTATAGTTTTAACAATAGGTGGAAAAATTCATTCAAAATTACCAGGAAAATGAAACTAAAATTTTATAAACAATATAATCGACTTAACAAAATCGCCTACTTGTACGTTATGTTACACTAAAATGTTAATAATTGTACTGCATCTGCATGTTTGTACGGTACTTACTTGTATTACCGTAAATAATTTATATTATTTGGTAAATTGGAATTGGTTTTATTTCATGTGAAAAGTTTCTCAGAGTTATTCAACAAATTTAAAACTACTACTGCGTCACAGCTAAAGATCCTTACTGGACTGTTTACAAGATTTTATTAATTTCGAAAATCTAGAAAATCTCCTAAAAAGCTCTAATGTTACAAAATACCTTTAAACTTATCCTTTAGAAACAAATGATTTTAAAATAAAATTTTGGGAGATACTTAATCATTTTAATGTCTAATTCAATTTTACTAGTCTTCTATAGTAATGTCAGTTCCAAGTGAATGGAGCTTCTAACTGTCATGCCACCAGATGGAGCTAGTAAGAGAAAGTCCATCTGATGACATAACAGGAGCAATGAAGCTGAGAAATAAATGTAAAAATGTTGTGTCAGGTCAACAGATGGAGCAGGTGGGCAGAATTACATCTGATGACATAACATGCAAAATCGGCTTTGCATGCGAACAGAGTGAGCGAGCAATTAAGCAGCGCAATAACCCGTTACCCAGAAAGGCAAGTGGAATCAACCATGAGCGCGTGAGCTTTAAGGGAGCTGATTGGGTGGCGAGATTTGGTAGGCATAATGAGCTGATTAAGAGCGAGCATAAAAAGCTACGGGGGCAAAGCAAAGGCAGAGAGGATTCTGAATTCTTTACGGAGTTGATGTTTGTACGGAGGAAGGCGAAAGATGAAGTCACGCCCGCAAAAAAAATAAGTGAGTTTATTTCGAGTTCTTTTTCAAATAAGTTAGTGGAATTGGATGCGCTTGGATTTCGAAAAAGGCATCGCGGCGAACCAAAGGAAAGAAGAGAACAGGCTTCTATTGTGTTCTACAATTCCATGGTGGATAAAGAGAACTTAGCAGCTGACTTCACGCCCTTCCGTCGCAACTCCATTAAATCGGACAGAACTTTCTCCGGCCTGCAGGACCGATATTCCAGCAAAGGATTTGAAATAGCCAATTCCGCTATTCATCGAAATAAGAAGAAGCCCGCCCCCGAGGGCACACCTGGATTCATTAGACAGGCAAGTTATGTGCCCAAATTAAATAATAACTTTATCAATTGTATTCGATATAGCAGACAATCATCGGAACAAGGATCAGTGAGTCGGGACCGAAGGCAATCATCTCGGGCTCAATATCCTATCAACCAGAATTCGACAGGACGCATCGTAAGTGATTGCCATATTCCTAATGAGAACTGCTGCTCCGCAAGTCATGATTCGTCTCAGCTATTGTGTGCACTGGATTACAGCAAACGATTCATCAATGGACTGACGACCACTCACATCACAGGAGGTACGAGTGGACCCAGGAGGGAACCGAGCCTAAATTGCCCCAAGTACATTTCACTCCGGGAGGAGTCACCCCTGCCTCAACTCGCACCGTATGCTCCGCAAGTGGGAAGGACTACAGCCAGTTTCGCATCGTGGTAGCCCCCCCCCCCCCCACTTGGCTGGGCTTTTCGTTGGGTGTGGTATGTCCATTGATAGCTTTAATAAGATTCTAAATTCTTAGCTCTAAGTATCCGAGTTAATAGTGATTCTTATTCGTTTGCTCTTAATCAGCTCATACTTAGCGTCGATTAATTTTGATTCTTTACTAATGCCCTTATTCTCATTATATCAGGTTTTGCTCCGACCGAGACTTACCTAAAAAGGTTGCCGCCTTCCGAGACAGCGGTACCGGATTTTTCCCTCAGCGACTCATTGCCATGAAGGGATGGTCATTCGTACCTGTTCGCCAACGTTTTATTTCAGGCCAAGGGACTGCGAATAGCCAGGCGCACTCTGCAGCATATTAATTATTATGATTAAAAGTTATTCATGTTAATTGATCTTTGAAATTGTATTTATAATTTAGCATTTGAATAATTAAAGGCATAATTTCATGCTTATGATTCAAAGAACTTCCCTCTTTCCCATCTCTGTTCACGTCTTAGTACCTCTGGGATTTCAGAATTAATTTAATTAATTAAAGCTAAAAAAAAAAACACGTGACACTAACTAATAAATTTTATCTTGTTTTCATCTTCTATAGTTCTGTTGATGGTACGTTAAGATGCACATACGGATTTCATATAGTAGCTTACAATAAATTCTGCAGTATCTTTTCATAATGACGGCAGAAGTGATTGGTGAGGCGAAATGGATGATAAGGATAAGGACCCATTTCATTTGAACATTAGCTTTGCTAGTCTTTCCCCTACAAGATCGAAATAATGGGATACTTGTATGCTAAGTATTCATTTGGTAGAAGAACAAATTAGAAATCCTAAAGTCTATGCCCTCCGATTTCAAGCTGTTTAAAGAACGGGCCGAGATCCAGCACATAAAGTTTTACAATTCCTGTAATTATTTCCACATCAAAAGCATTTCGAGTTATAGCTACGAACAGCGTAACTAGAAAGGATCGGGGATTGGGTTTAATGGTGAGCGGATTTATTCGCAGGGTCCCTTTAAACCGGGGACCTTGAAGCAACAGGGTCAGCTGTGCTCTCGGTTTAATCTGCGCCGGAATCGCCCCCCCGGAGCCCCTTGCGAATGAAAGGATTCACGACCAACTGCGAGAATTGGCTTTATTTACGGCATCAAGAATTATTTGGAAAAAGTGCTGTTCATTATCAGCAAATAAAACGACGACAGAAACGAAAACTTCCACCATTAACTTTGCTGAAACGTGAGCTTTTACTGAAGCGAAGACATTTTTCAAATGCTTTGAATTGTTTTAAAAAATGCGCAGAAAGACTTCGGGCCGTATACTAATGAAAATTTATGACTCAGTATTGCTTTTAAACTGAGTAAATAATGCGATCGCATTGAAGGTAATTAAAAAAATTGCACTTATAACGAACGATTTTTAAGTAAACTTAAAATTTACAGGTAATTTGTGTAAATTGGTGTCTGAAAAAAATTGTTCAAATTTTGGCTTTTCAGAAAACTACTGATCAGGAATATATAGCAGAAACGCCTGCAAGACTCATTCTCGATGTTCTTTTGTGGTAAGAGGTTTTCCTTCTTATACAAGTATAAACGGCGAAGCATGCTGAAATTACGAAGATACAATTAAAAATACAATATAAAAGATTACTTTTCAGTAAATGAATAGTTTAGCCAAATGTCATCAATTGTTTGTAAGTAATAATAATTTATAGATTAGTAACAAAACGGTAACTTTTCTTATATGGTATAGACTTGTAATAAAATTTAGCCTTCTTTCTCCTCATAGGAGAATTTCTAAAAATAACCGTTTTCTAATGTGCATTACAAAGAAATGAATTCTTTCCTTCACGGTATTCTTCCTTTGCTTTGCATTTTGTCCTCTCAATCCTTGAATATTCATTTCACCAAGAATATTTTATTCTGCAGGTGCACTCTTATTAACTCTAAACATGCAATTCGATTATCATTTTTTTACAGATTGTTATTAATATTTGAAATGAGGCTAAGTAGGGAAATTACGTAAACGTATTTGCCCTTAAATATGTAAAAGGGCATATGCTAAACGTCTATTCCCTTCTCATGCATTAGTTTGGATTGATGTCAGCCATTAGATGACTGCTCGATCAGTAGTGCTCTTGTTCAAAATATGGCATGTTATTCTTCTCCAGAATGTTAAGATGTTAAGATAGGTTAAAAAGTAAAGACAATAGCGTTTCTCTTAGCTGGACAACTGAAACAGAACATACATATTTTTATCTTCACTTTAAAGACATGGAAACGATTGATAAGAAAAATATCTTTATAAAACTCTGATATATTGCAGTTTTCCAAAAATAAGTTCAAGATCATAAATTAGTAGTTACGGAGCACTCAAATATGAACTTTGACAAGGTGTACGAAAGAAACGCAATAATTTTGATTAATTATGTCAATTACACTAATGACTTTGATGTGAAGGAATGTTTGACTAATCAAGGTTATCAATATGTATTTAATATATTTAAAATGCAAATATCATCGTTATTTAGAACTTCTGCTAAATTTTGAATATATCCAACTTCGGATAGTTATTTTTTAAGTTTTTTGATGCGCGTGGCTGATTGTACGCACGCATAATTCTGATGGATGTTGCCTCTTAAGAATAATCATAAATAAAATTCATAGGCCTTCAAGTATGGATAGAAAAAATCGCTAGAAAAAACTGCATGCTTAATAAGTTCATGAAATAGTCGCCAAAGTTCTCTTTTGCTATTTTGATTTATCATTTAGGAACCTTTATTTGTGATGGATAAATTGCTCAAGTATCCCTCAAGTATGAGCACAAATTAATTTTAATTTAAATTAAATAGCGACAATTCTGTAAATATGAGCTATTTATGAGAAAAGTGAAAATGCAGGCATAAACCGATTTTGAACCTGTCAAATAACAACTTTTTCCATTTAAAGAAAACAATGAACTTCTACTTTTTGTTGCGTTTTCGTTGAGGATTACTGAATTCCTTCCGATGATAACATGATGTCAGGCTGTTCGCCACAGACGACAAAGTTACTAAGCTACGAGGCGTGTTTTTATGTACCGTTTTTATATTAAGCACTTATCGTATCATATGACCAACTTCTGAATTCCATCCTCATAGAAATCGGCCGCCTGATTTGCTAACTAATCCAGCACAGCTGTTTTGACGTCGTCGTCATCGTCGTAGCGCTGGTCACCAAGGTGCTTCTTTAAGTGCAAAAACAAATGATAATCACTGGGCGCTAGGGCAGGGCTATACGGTGTGTGACCAAGCTGTTCCCAGTCAAATGACGCGATGAGATCTTGAGTTCAAAGGTCGATAAACTTTACTAATCTCCTGATGAATTTCGGCCGCTTTCACTCTCTTGCATTTAAGAAACGAATGGTAGCTCTAACAATCGGAGGGATTTTCAATGAGGATGAAATTCAAAAGCAGGTCATACGATACAAAGTAGGTGGACATTATGTTGAAAAGTAGATTAAGGTACATGCTTTCATATAAAAATTAAGGTGTTAAAGAATTGTCCTTTTTAATATCAAAACGGTACTTACTTAAAAAAACACGCCTCGTTTAAAGTGGACGAAAATATTCAGATACTTACCACTTATAATTTGAATTTAGCCATACGGATATAAGTTATATCGTTAGAATTCGGAGAGCCCGTTTTAATTTATTTTCTGATATCATGCGAATAGCTATTAAAATTCGCGCGAAGGCATGCTTTCCAGTTTTCTGAGTATGCACATTATTGTTTTCATTAATGAGTTGATATGTAAATCAAAATAACAAATTTAACAATTTAATTTAGTTTGTGAGTATAGCATTTAATATAATACAAGTGAATTTAATGATGCCAGGTATCCTGAAAGTCGGTGCAACTTTAATTTGAGTCTTTGTCTTGATCCGTCAAGCGTGTGTAGTTGAGTCTTTCTACGAATTTGTTCCAGTTCGGTCTAAAACAGGAAAAAAAAAGAAGAGATAAATTAAAACTAATTACGGAAAAGGTAAAGTAATTACAGTAAATCGATTCTAACTGGAAAAGATAAATGAATAAGGATAAGGAACAGAGAAAAACAAACAGTCAAACAAAACATAAAATTAATCAATCAAAAACAAAGCAGGAAGAAATAGAAATTGATAGAAGGCTTATAATAGAGGGTTCATTTTTGTATATATTTTGTTCATATTAGAAAAAGCCCCTTCTCTCACAATAAGGGTTATAATGACCTATTACATTATATCCGAATTCGCATTAAATCGGAGTCCTATTATATGCGTTACTAGCAGAGACACCCGGCGTTGCCCGAGATAATTACAGTTATAGGTTAAACAGAACAACCTCATGAAGTTAAATAATAAATTTGTTTTCAGTAATTCTACAATTTCCGTCTATAGACGAAGCAGTTGTTCAGAAGTTTGCGATACCCGGATAACTTTTTGTCATCTCTGCCCAATACTCATTTCTTCGCTGGCATTTCGATAGACATAAATTATTGTTATAATCCTTCGAAAGATTATTATAGGACATAATACCATATGGTTGTTAGTTTGTAGAGTTGAGTTCATGTATGCTTTGTTATCGGTTATGTCGCCAACTGTAGCTCGAATGAAGGGACTGCGTCCTCTGTCATCTTTCACTCTTTTTCAATAGTCTGCTAACTCTCCATTATCTCCAATTACTGATCATTATTAAATATTTCCAAGAAAACGTTAACTTCTAAGAAAAGCCCGAACAACAGGAGTTCTATGTATTGTTACAAATTCAATTTTCTTTTATAATTCTCAGAGGTAGGATGGAACCATCATTCTTAATGAACCTACTTATATTGCACACTTTGCCCGGGCTTTACTTACCCTATTGTTGTTCTGTCTCAGATTAAAATGTTATCCATCTTCATCCCCGGGGAGCATCACTGGATAATTTAGACCAGGGCCGTCCAACTCTGCACGTCGCCCGCGTGCAACATAAAATGCTCGCGGACAAAGCTCACAGCAAAGCCGAGGAGATAGTCCAAAACTCAGGACGGGAGTAGGTATAGTTTTCTTATGCAGTGTTGCTAGACTTTAGGGGGCGATTGCATTAAATGAGGCATTATTTCTTTTGTTACTGATACTTGCTTGTTTTTCGTCTCGCATAACATGGCGCACATTCCTAAAAAGCATAAAATCACTGAACCAGTATTTAAAGCGCAATGGGAGAATATGATTTTTTTTTCATTGTTCACAGAACGGATTCGAAATGTTTAATATGTAATCATGTCCTATCGGGGAAAAAATATAATTCTACCTGACATCGTTTCAGGGGTAAATCCTGAGATCACGCACTTCCTTCGGAAGGGAAGTAAAGCCGTTGGTCCCGTGTAGTCGTTTGCCGGCTGCACGTTAAAGAACCCTTGCGAGGCAAAATTTGCGGCCCCTATAACGCCGTCCTGAAATGACCATAGCAGTTGAAAAGGACGTTAATACCAAACAAACCAAACCAAACCAAACTACCTGACATCGAGAAAATTGTAACATTAAAACGAAGGAAATAAAATGGTAAGCTGCCTCGATTTTTTTGTTGTTTTTTTTACAATGTCGAATTGATAATCAGCAATTCGACTTTAAGGAACTGATCAACGTAATGTGCAATAGGGGGGTAAGGAAGAATACCCGCGTGCACGGGCGCTGTCCGCGGACAGAAATCTTGGACAGCCCTGCTATAGACCTATCTTCTAAAATTTCCCTTGCCCTTGACGTAGAAGCTCTTATACCCTCTTGCTCTAGCCGAGCTTCCGTTGTTCAGATGTTTCCAATGCCCGGATAGCTATTTGTATTTATTTTTTTATCTTTTATTTTTTATTTACTTATTTATTAGTTTAAGTAAAGCTGCTCCCAGCAGGGGCCTGTATGGTCACTGACCGACGGGTTAGGTCCCCGGGCGTGACTACATAGCAAAATACAAGTACAAATTGGTTGGTAGTAAATATTATGTCAACTCTTAAACTTTAACAAACAACTAAATTAGTTAAATGACAACAAAGACCCCTGTTGCAAATTTCACTGATCAATACTATATAGTTCTTTCTCTTTTTTTTTTGCCAAACACAAATTTTCGCCAGTCGTCCGGACGTTTTTAGGGAGCTCAAAGAAGACTCCTGTGATTCCTTAGCCTCCTCGATAAACACTGCCTTATCTATGTCCTGTCATTGCATAATCATATTTATGCTCGTTGTTAATAATTCGTTACCCCCTCCCTAAAAGAGGTTAATATGGTTAATTATGTAGTGCAACACCAGTTAATGTGTTAACAAACTTTCAAGCCCCCTTTCCCCCTCTTAGGGGTTGAATTTCGAAAAACTCCTTCTTAGTGCTCACTTACATTTTGTCAAAATTTCAAGTTTCTAGGCCTTATGGTTTGGGCTGTGCGTTCATCACTCACTCAGTTAGTTTCTTCTTATATATATATATATATAGATAACGGAAGTTTACAATACACGTTGACGTGTTAATAATAGCAGAATCGTATTTTAGTTTGTGATAACTAAATAGCGTATAACAGTTATCTTGGTGTGTCTCTATAAAAAAAGTCCGTTTGATATGGATATTTATCATTGGCCACTTTAATGGTCGTTGGTCATTGAAAGACTGTAGTTAAAAGCTTTCGATTAAGAACTTATTGGATATATTCTACAGAAAAAAAGCTCTATAGTTAATTGAATAAGCAACAAAATTGGTTCAATTTACTCATTATATCTCCTAGGCACCAATGGTTTTAGTATTTACAATTATTTTTGTCTATCTGCAATTCACGTATCATGCCCTATTGATGATCAGCGTTCCTATAAATTGCCCTTTTCTTGATGGGTTTGGTGGAAAGAAAAACAAATATTTTACCTCAGATATTATTTGTCTAATGAAGCGAATAATAAAGCTAGGCTTTTCTTTTGAAGTGCAATATCCCTTTGCAACCGACGAAGCACCGTCTAAATATTTGCCCTGCCACAGTGAAGCAACAAGAAGGCTTACCTCGTCTAAATGGACTAAGGGATTTTAACTGTTCTTCAAAGAACCTGCATTACACAGGAGCTCACGTACAATAGCCATTATTATGAAATATTAGTTTTAAACTGCCAGCAGAGAAATTTATAGTACAAGGTTCGTAGAAAATGATCTTTTTGAGATTTGTATGCATCTTAAATTCGAATGTACAAACAAATAGATTAAGATTTATTGTGTTAAAAAGTTGAAATTCTTTTGTTTCAACGAATGAAAAAATTATTCGAATAAAAATGAAGAGAAAAGTCAACAAACAAGAAGTTGAAGTTATTTTTGAGCTATTTTATTTACTAATTTTATTATTGCTACTCTTTTAGGAAAAAATATTTAAGCTTTCATCACATTTGATATATTATTTATCACATTTTCATCAAGGCAATATTTACGCTGAAATTGGTTTCATGCTCTCAAAAACCACGCACGCCCCATTTCATCGATTTGTTTTATTTCATTGTGGTGTGAAATTATTGTATATTTCCAGTATTCAAAGGCCCATTTGCGTAACGTTGTTAATAGAAAATTCCTATTAGGCATTCGTCTAATACTTGCTAAAATTTTTCAGATGTTCCTTAGAAGGTTGACGTGCTCCGTCCCACTGTGGCCTCGAGATAAGACGTTGCGGGAAAAACAACACTGATAACAGACACCAACGGACACATTTTTCTTGCTATTGATTTTGACGTAATCCTGGTATACACGTGCGGCAATCGAACATGCAAATCCCATGTGGTCTGCAGTAATGGAACTGGAGGACCCCATCTTCCTCGCACCGAGCATCCGTCCGCCTCTGCATATATCTTCGTGCTTAAAGAAATAAATTATTTAAACATTTTATATCGAAAACACGTTAATAAATTAAAATAAAAACACATTTAAAAATAATGTTGCTTTTAAATGCCACTAAAATATTTAAAAAAATATATAACTGTTAAGAATAACCTACATTACTTTTATCTTCATCTTTTAGAATTACATGTACTACGAATTGAAAAACGAAGTGGTAGCGAAGATTAACAAAGACAAGTTTAATTAAGACGAAGACTAAATACAAAAAAGACCGCAGAAAGTGGCATTATTTCTCTTTATTAACACTTTGGTTTTTATTATTATTAATTACAATTATTACTGCTTTCAATTTTTCACAGAAAATTCTCCCTTCAGATTTTCAAATTATTTTCTATACTGAAGTTTTAAAGACAAATTGAAATTAAAAAAGTATTCTTTGTTCGTTCTTTATTTTCTCTTGAGTACAGATGATTTCTATATTGTCTTTGTACTGTTATAGGCCTTGTTGTTCTCTGCAAGTCAAACGTTTGCTAATGCGTTTCTTTCCCTTTACCTTGACAATTGATCACTTGCTGGTTGTGCATTTCCCCTCTTTTTTTTCACGCTCCATTTGCTGTAGTCCTTTTGCAAACGTTGCCCATAAAAATTCTGAAAGATTCAGTTCATCCGAATTCTCTGTATGCTTAGCATGCCGAGCGCATCACGTTCAAAGTCGTTCAAGATCATTCGATTTCGACCATTCACACGTACAAAACTCGCACTCTACTTTAATCCTCATCTATCATCCAGTTATCTAAATTTCGTCATATGCAGCAATCGTATGATTCATTTCCTTTCAAGCTGATCTATTTCATAAACTGGCCGCTCCGTGTTTATTGTTCGGAATAAGGAATTAGAATATTGAAGAAGGGCTGAGAGAAACTTTGTTTGTTGTTTTGTATTACATAAATCACTTCTTTAAGCTTGAGTTTCTTGCTATATCCGACAAGACGAAAAACTTGAATTTGTTAAACGAGGAAGAAAAATCCGTTTAAAGGAATTGCGAAAATATTCTGGAAGTTAGAAATTTAACTAACTGACACTGAAAGTGTATTATCAATCCTGTAAATTTTTGCTTCTTTTTTCTTGCATAAAGTTATTCAAGATATGGGGCGTGTTTTTTAAATAAGTACCGTTTTGATATGAAACAAGAGGAAAAAAAATTAGTTAAGGCACCGTTATCCAACGATATAAGGGTTTTAGCATCAAAATGTTACGAGCAGTAGCGGCTCGTGACTATAATAAGTGGAGGGGCACAAATACAAAATTTCAGGTTCTTAGGCCTTTTCGTACATAAGTTATAGCCTGATTTGTATTTGGAGCCTCACGGCCCCTGTCGAGGCCTCAGAGGACTATATCAATTTTAGTGTGTAGTAGCTAAAATTTTAAGCAACACATAAATATAAAACATTTCAGGTTTCTGGACTTCTGGTTTTAAATTTATAGCTTGATTTGAGATTGAGGCCACAAGGCCCCTGCCAAGAGACTTATATAATTTTTAATATAGATTAGCTAAATTTTTAAATACCACACTATGATTAAACAAAATTTTAGGTCCCTAGGCCTTTCCGTTCAAATGTTATAGCATCAATTGTATTTGAGGCCGCCAGGGGTCCCGAGGCCTATACCAGTCTCCTTGTATATTGTCTATAATTGTTAAGTATCGTACTGTAAAAATATAAAACTTAAAGTTCTTAGGCCTTTTTATTATTCAAATGTTAGAGCTTATTTGTGATTAGGGCTTCAGGCAACACCACCTAGACAGAAGGCCTGCGCACAGAAACGTCATAAATTATTACGTCGCACTAAAGCGGCTATTGTTAATCGTATAATAAGCCGTTTAGCCCATAATAAGCCCTAAATTTGGCCGTTTGATGATGATGTAACAATGTATGACATTTCTGTGCGGAGGCCTTCTGTCTAGGTTGTGTTGCTTCAGGGCTCCAGTTGGGACCTAAGAGCCTTCTACCAGTTTTTCGTGTATATTAGCTAAATGTTTTAGTAAACTACTATAAATATACAAATTTTCAAATATCTAAGCCTTTTTGTTCAAACCTTATAGCTCTGTTTGTGTTTAGGGCCTCTTCCAGGGCCCCAGAGGACTATATAAGTTTTAGTGTGTGAGAGGTAAAATTTTAAGCAACACACCATAAATACGCAAGAATTCAGGTTTCTGGACTTCCGGTTCAAAAGTTATAGCTTGATTTGTGACTGGGGCCTCAGGGCCCCTGTCGAGACCCAAGAGCCTTATACCAGTTTTTAGTGTATATTAGCTAAATTTTAAGTAATTTTCTATAAGAAAACAAAATTTCAGATTTCTAGACCTTTTCGTTTAAAAGTTGTAGCTTTGCTTGTGTTTGGGGCCTGTGGGGCTCTGTTGGGCCTATATTACTTTTTTGTATATTTGCAAATTTCTTTAGTACCACACTATGGATATACAAAATTTCAGGTTCCTAGGTCTTTCCGTTCCAATGTTATAGCTTCAATTATATTTGGGGCCTCGGGACCTCTGGCAGGGCCCTAGAGGATTATATCACTTTTCTTGTATATTGGTTTCATTTTTTTAGAACCGCACTACAAATTTACGAAATTTACAAATCTTGGTTTCAGGATTTTTGCCCTCTTTGTTCAAGAGATAAAAAAGGAACCATGAAATTCATACAAGTGGGCCTGAGGGGCCCCAGGCCATTCGCTATATTTTTCGCACCGTCCTGTGTATAGGGCCTACGTATATAGAAAATTTCAAGCCTCTAGATCAAGTCTTTCAAAAGTTATGGCGTGTGACATACACATTACATACATACATACATACATACATACATACATACTGCACATACATCTGTACCGTCGTTAATAGGGTTTTAGATAAACACGCTTCTATAATTTTTTATTAGGAGCTTTAGCATAAAAGCTACTTATAAGATTGCGCCCTTGGTCCGCCGTTTGCACGATAACTTAAAATCGGATTAAGTTTTTCAAATTCTTTTTTCAGAAATATGACTATCAACGTCTTAGCTCGGCCGTATCAACTTTTCAGAATTTTTCGTGAACCCCTTCAAGTTGAATTCACATGCTAAAACAGTGAGTGTAAAGAATACCAAGACAACGGCATGTCATATAACAATCGATTTATAAAGAAGGAATACATTGTTACTTTCTGTTCATCTTTTAAGCATTACTGACATCGGCGCGCGCACGTGAAATCGCTTTATCGACGCACGATTGCTCAAGTGCTCATAATCTATAGTATTCAGTAGCGAAAGAATGGAGCTACTTATTTGGTTTATAATGTCTTAACTGTGTACCCCTTCATAATTTCTACATTTTTTGAGGTAGAAGGTTGAAATTCTGAATGTAGCTTCCTATGAACATGTCCATCTGCACTATTTAGTTTGGTATTGATTGGTACACTGAGGTCGGAATTACGGGGGTGGGATTCAGAGAGGACAACATATCCATGTGCTATTTAGGTACGTAAAGGCGTGAAATTCAGTATCCAGATTCCTCTAGGCAAGATCTACATTACTATGAAGTTTAGACCCAGGTGACCCATTGGGGTCGGATTTGCGGGGGTGGTAGTCACGTGGTCTTAGAACTATGCCAACATATGGCTTGTGATATATCATACGTTGGGAAATAATGAGAAAGGAAAGAAAAAACGAGCTTTTTATATTTTCTACATATTACGTTCGAGAAAATTAAGTTTTGATTAAAAAACTTGGGGAGAGATAAAAAATGTAAATAAAGGGGTAAAAATAGATGACTTCAGGATCTGCTACTTGCCTTACCCTACTCGGGGGGAGGGGGAGGGGGAATTAATTTTTTTAATAAATGTATAAACGTATTTCTCCTTCACTGCTAAAGCTCCTCCTTGAAATGTTTACAAGATTTTATTAAGTAGCGGAAGAATGGAGCTACTTATTGTTTTCACAATGCCCGTCTGTCTGTCCGTCCGTCCTTTTCATAATTTCAGCATTTTTTGAGGTAGAAGGTTGAAATTAGGAATGTAGCTTACCATGGGCATGTGCACCTTCACTATTTTGTTTGGTTTTGATTGGCCCACTGGGGTCGGAGTTTCGGGGGTGGAAATTAGGGGGGACCAAAAGGTCTACGCGTATTTATGAATATAAAGGAATGAAATTCCTCTAAGCAAGATCAACGTATCCATGTGCCAAATTGTGCCAATAGGGTCGGAGTTATGGGGGTGGCAATCACTTGGGTCTTTAGAAATATGGCAACATATGGAGTGTCATATATCATTCGATCGAAAATGAAGAGGGTTCTTTTATATTTTCTAAATACAAGGTTCGAGAAAATCAATTTTTGATTTTAAAAATGGGGGGTTAAAAAGTGCAGATGAAGGAATAAAAAATAGATGATCTCAGGGCTTCCGCTACTTTCCTATACCTTTCTCGGGAGGCTTAATTTCTTGTTATTATATCTCTTCAAGCCGGCGTCAACAATTTGAAAAACTAATTGTTTAGTCGAAACAATTAAGCAATTCGTATAACAGTCGTTCCTCCGACTTATGGACTGAAATGAATTGGTGCCCTAGAACACGAACCAGTGAACCGATTTGAAAAATGGTTCCTTTAACATGCATTGTCATCGGTTCTGTGTATGTGTATCAATTTTCAGCTCTCTAGCTTGTCGGGAAGTTGGTTTAATATTGTTTACAATATTTAACAACACACAAACCTACAGAAAAGCAAGTTGAATAAAAGTGTATAAAAAGGACAGTTTTTAAACACTTTAATTTTTATATGAAAGCCTGAACCTTAATCTACTTTTCAAACATAACTTCCATCTATATTAAGACACTTATCATATCGTACGACCAGCTTCTGAATTCCATCCTCATAGAAATCGGCTTATCATCCACTCCAGCACGGAGCTGCACAAACCAATCGTTTAGCCAGTGTTTTGACTTTCCTGAAACGTTAATGTATCAAACGGGACAAGTTTTTAAGCCAAATAATCACTGGTGACGAAACATAGTTTGCTTACGTTACATCGGAATCAAAACAAGACTCCATGGAATGGAGGCATTCAACATCACCCAAGTAAAAGAATTTCAAGCAAACAATTTCAGCCTGGAAAATCATATGCACTGTGTTTTGGGATAAGCAGGGGTGTTTTGCTTGTGGATTTTTGCCAGGTGGCCGATTTCTATGAGGAATGAATTCATAAGCTGGTCGTACGCTATGATAAGTGCCTTAAAATAGGTGAAAATTATGTTGAAAAGTAGATTAAGGTCCAGGCTTTCATATAAAAATTAAGGTGTTTAATAATTATCCTTATAAACGGTACTTAAAGAACACATCTCGTATATGAGAAATTCCGTAGTGCTTGGCATATTTTCAATATGTATAGGTACAGTCGGGTGCAAAAAGGTTTAGGCTTAAGTCGTAATTGAGCACGTGAATAGCACATCCCAACGCGTATACTGCTACCCTATTTTCATTCAGAAGGGACAGGTCCAGTCTAATCTGCCTTGACTCTCAGTAAAAGCACCTGATTTTGCAACCGATCAACATCCTGCAAGCTCAGTTCCTACGGAGCAGGTAAAAACCTTTTTGCACTAGATTGTACAGTCAACCAAAGGAAATAATCCACACGAGTTTAATACTTAATATTACATTTCATGCTAATGTGTTGTTTTAATAGCTTTTTTAATTAAAATTATTTAAATTTAATAATCTTAATAATGTTAACTCTAAATGTAATATTAAATTATTAAAAATTAATTAATATTGAAACGGTAAAACTTAGAGTAAAATTCAAGTGTGGATTATTTCCCTTTGATGACTGTACATACAGAAACGTAGGCTATGAATACAATACAATACATGAAATCACCAGAAACCGTTGTACATTTCATGACTTTGTATAAAATTTTGTACATTTCACGAACTGCACAAGCTTAGGCGTAGCCAGAATTTATGTTGGAGGGGGGAGGGGGGCAAGTCAAATACATATGTGAAAAATTAAGTGGAAAAGTGTACCAAATACCAACCCCATCTTTGATGAATAAAGCCAATACCCAATGCTCCAAAGTTTCGCAGTGTATATATCTTATATTCCTCCAAAAATCATGTACGTCGGAAACGGTCCATGATTTAGGGGCGATGGGGGGAGGGGGGAGGGCAAAAGCAAGTTTCCTTAAGGAGTGACAGGAAACGGTCCCCTCCAACTTGGTCTTGTGTTCGCCCATGGGTACAAGGATATTATACAATTCATGGAATGAGCGCATTTCGTGAATGGTGCATATTACTATTTGCGCTTTGAGAATGAACGCATAGCCAAGTTTTCATATCTCGGATGTTGTTTTCTGGTAAGAGGTTTTCCTTCCTATACACGTAAGCCATACGCAAACTTGCGTAGAAATGGCATTTCGATGACGGTGCTGTAGACGATAATGGCAGTAGCTATATAAGCTGTATGAAAATTTTCAAAAATCACTTTTAAACTCGAAAGCAAGGGGAAAAACTGAACAGGGCTGTAACAACAAACGCATGTTTAGTCCGCACGAGTCCCAACTGACATTTAACGTAAGTTCCATCACGATATTCATTAGCCTTTTTGATTCATGCATTGAATATTTTACGCACCATTTCTATTTAAATTCTCAAGGGATAGGTTATAAGATAGATATTTCATTTATTAAGCATAGATGGGTACAGTAAAAAATTCAAAGCCTGAAAGTAATCGGGCAGGTACTCTGTATTTTTACCAACCCTTGATTGGCCTAGGGTTGCAAATTTTTTTTAAACTACAATAAACTGGCATACAACCCTCATTAACACTC
Source organism: Rhysida immarginata (assembly GCA_023313115.1). NCBI lineage: Eukaryota > Metazoa > Arthropoda > Chilopoda > Scolopendromorpha > Scolopendridae > Rhysida > Rhysida immarginata. The sequence goes on along the minus strand of JAHWFO010090254.1, from coordinate 805,356 downwards.
GACTTTCGACCTTCCACAAAATAAATGCGGGTTTTATTGGGGGTTTTTTCCTTTAAAACTTATCAATTTTTAGAATTTCGAACAAAGGGTTTCGTACCTATAATAATTATAAAACATTCACATATGCTTTGTGAGTCGTGTTGACAATAGTTCTGTAATTAAAAATTTTTGAAAATTAAAATAAACTCAGACTGCAGAGGGTTAAATGGGCTTTTTTTCTTACTACATAATCCGTTGTTTTTTTGTTTTTTTTTTGATAACTTTACCTATCCCACAAATTTAATTTCGAATAAATCTCAAAAGAAGCGTTACTTAATGCCAGACCTGAACGCCCCCCTACCCCTCCCTAGCGCTGCTTAGCGCTGTCCAAACAGACCTCCTCAAGCGTTACACAATTTATGGACGGTCTCTAAGGGCGCATTTCCTAAATTTTGAAACTTTATACGTTTCAAAAAAGAAACTGACATGTTTTTTCCCAGAAGCAAACAATCACGAAAACTTTGTTTTCGAAATAAGGTTCCTTGTAAACTATTGAATAAATCAAAATGCTATAACTTGTCGACTCCAGTCATGAAAAGAAATGTATTCTCAAGAATCTCAGCAACCATACTCTTAGCAATCATTACTTTTAAAGTAAACACTTGAAAATAATGGAAAAACATCATCCGTTTTGAAAATATTTTTCCAGATGAAATAATCTCTTAATAATCTCCTGATCATTTTACCGTATATTGATTCTTGGAAGTGCATCGGAGCTATTAGCAAACTATTTTTATGGAATCAAAAAGATTCATGTAAATTTGTACAAAAATGATTCATGATGAAAAGTAGATTTTATGTATATTTAGAATCTTCTTTTTACTAACAAACTGAAAGACATATTTCGAGTTTATTAAAATAATGGTGATATTAGGAACGTTAAACAAATTTAGTAGAAATGGACCGTAAAATCGATTTCCTTAAAATAACAATTCGAGATGCGGGGACATTCACAAGATGACCTTAATGTCTTCGTAGGCTTAAAATAGGCAATTGACCTTTTTTATATAGACTTTTTATATAATAAGTCTTAGCATCGGCGTCAAAATTGGCCGAGTTTTCTCGTTTTATAAGTGAAGTTGGATTACTTCGCTTTCACGATGTTTTCCAAGCATTATTTTTTATTTTTATGAAATATTTTCTTAGAAATTTATGAGTTTTAAAATTCTAAAAAAAAATTATGACTTCTCCTCTTTTCTCGTTTAACTAGAATAGTGTAAAAAACGAAAATCGAAATGTCAACAACAACATTTTGTTTCGAGTTCGGAGAAATTTCAATGACCTTTTGTGTTTTTGAGCTGCATAAAATGAAGATTTATGGTGAAAACATAAACCCGGACTGAAATGACATGCAGTCCATCCGAACATCGTTAACGGTGCCGCATTTTAAACTTGTAAATAAAATGCTTCGTCGTAAATTTCAACGTGCTGCTTGAATATGGTGAAAAATACATTTATTATTCTGGCCACCGTAAAACTGAATTTCCTTTTAATTCTGTCAATAAAAGCAACAAACATATAACTCGCCTATAACTAAGCTGGTCTGGACGTGGAGATGGGAGAGGGAGAAATAATAAAAAACTGAAAAGAAAGAAAACATATGACAAGTTATACGTATAATTTATACTTGTGTATAAATGCATCATTTCTCTGGATAGTAATACATCTCACTATGTTCCCATGATTTAGTACAGCGCGAATGAACCTAAACAGAATGGTGCAATATGCTACACGTCACTAGAGTCAATGGCAGTGATCCAGATTTTTCTCCACTGATTTCCATAATGTCCGACTTAACCCTTCGTGATTTCTTTTTGTGAAGTAACGTTAAGGAACTAGTGCATTAGGAGACTAGAGCCTTGGTTAGAAAACTTTCTGCGAGAAAACAATTTTATGATGGAAACTGATGTTTCTTTGAGGCTGCCTCTGTCACTTTTTACCAAGATGAATGTTTCCTCAAAAGCCACACGAAGGACATCGCTTGACTGTAAATCAAGTTTCGCGGACATGTTCCGATATGTTGTGGACAGAATTGAGTCTACGAATGTTGCTCAATATAAAATAAATAATAAATAAATTGACAAATCAAACATCTTACTGTCCAATGGAGAGCACTAAATTGAAACCGTTATAAATGCTGCGTACATGCCTTCGTGAAGGACGATAATAGTCATATAGCATATGATGCGATGGGCGGACGTTCTAGAGTAATCTTATGAATATTAGCATTACTGATATTATTATTAAGCATATATTATTGGCTTTAATTAAACAACGGAATAAGTGAGCAGTTCATTAATCCGCTGGACTTCTTGTTGGGATATCTGAAAACCCTAGTGCACGCCACACCTCTAGATCATGTCGATGTTCTTCTTCCACGGATATAACACCATACGACCTACACCTAGCATGTTTGATGTAATGCACACGATGCTTCGGCGATGCCCTTCTGTAATGCAAACATCATTGTTTGTTGCTTTTCAGTGAAAGCTCAGTCATCAGAGAGTTAAGCCCCTGCCGTGGCATGGATGGTTACTGCAACTGAAGCAAGTGTGGCGCCATACCGGTGGAGATAGGGTATACATTGTTTGATAAAGAATGTTTGTTTTAATACCCTCTAACTACCATATTCTTCTATAGCATAAATTCCGAATCAATCTGTATGGTGTTGCGGGCATGGCCAACTTCACTGTTTTGTTAGGACTGGCCCATTTGGTCGGAGTTATGGGGGTCGGTTCTGTCCTTATTGATATGTAAGGAATTGAAATTTAGCATGTATGACCTACCTTGGGTCGAAGTCGAAGTATGAAAGTCGATTGATTGTTTCGATGGAGTGGAAATTGTGGTTGAGATGGCCACATACGGGATGTGAAATCATTCGATTAGAAAAAATGAGAAACGAAAGATTTCTTTCGATAGCATTCTTTTCGCAGTATTATGCTTGAGAAAATCAATTTTTTCAAGCATTTTTTTTCATTAAAAAGGGGGATGAAGTGAGGATATTCTTCCCATTCTTTATCTCCAGTTTTAATCACTTATCTCCCTTTTTACCCTTTTCAATTTCCTTGATCTCAGACTCCTGTTGCTTTCCCGTATCTTCCTTGTGTTTGATCAGTCCTGTATATGTTTATAATTTAATTTTTTTGTATTCTAAGCGAACCCTCTGTATTTTTCTTATTTGATTTCATATCATAATAGAAGGTGTATTAGACCACCCGTGTCAGGATTTTTTCTCGGAAGTTTTAGAGCTTTAAGGAAAAAATTTACATGACTAAAGATTCTGCGAAGGATATAATGGTAGCTATCCTATTTTCCAGAAATGGCTAGAAATGGGTGCGCCCGGGGTCCACCAAAAAAATTTAAATGGGAACTTGCGTCGAGTAGGGTGTCGTTGGATAGGTCTTGGAAAAAGAAATAGCTTTTGTAGGAAAAGTTTTTTTTTTTTTAATAGGCTTCCTTCAGGAAATAATAAAAAAAGTTTCAGGTTGTCTTGCCATCTGTTCGGGTTTGGCCGGGTTTGACCCGGAAATTCCGGTATTTTCAGGTTGTCTTCCCGGGTGTCGGGGCTGAGTGTTCGATTGTCCGGTTACCAACATATATCGAAAATTTCGAAATAAAATATACTTTTTATGTTAAAGAACGTGTCTTTAAAGAAACTTTTTTCTTTTAAAAATGCGTTGTTTCACTGACGACACGCAACTCGGAGCAATGACAAATACGTTTTCAAAAAAAAAAAAATGCATGAATGTATTCATTGCTCCGAGACGGTTTCGAAAATACCCATATTTTGTCAAACCTGTAAAGTAATACATCAAGTTTTTAATGTCAAGTGACCATTTTAAATAAATGTAATTTTCATACGTATTACAAATAAAAATATTCAAAAGGTAAGGGTGAGGGTTGTTGGTTGTTTTTATTTTGCTTGTTTATTTGAGCGTCCGGAATTTTTGCATCATCCAGACAGCAACACTGTTTTCAGAGCAGGTGCAGGTTTCATCACATTAAATGTTCAAAATTCCATTTGCATGTCCTCCTTTTCGGTCGCCTTCTCACGTCATTTCAGTCCGAGAGGACCTCTACCACAACTTTGTGTATGTCCTCCTTATTCGATCCTGCATGTCCTCTCTCATTGTCGGCTGTTCTTGATACACAATTATTTTTAGCTGTTCCCCAGAGAAAAAAATCGACGGGAGTAATGTCTGGAGACTGAGGGAGCCATGCTACCGGTCCTTCCTTGCCAATCTATCGCGCGACTCGTGAGTAATGTGCAGGGAAACTATCCTGCTGAAGCCACATGCCAACTCTTTTCGTTAAGGGCAGATCTTCAAGGAGTTTAGGCAGCACCTTTTTCAGACTTCAACTACCCCGTTCAAGTTACCCCAGAAGAAGTACAGGCCGATAATGTGGCTTCTGATAATGCCACACTGCACCTACGTTAGTGACAGATTAAAGTTTAGACAAAAGAGGGCTCAATTGTCTTAGACCCCTGGGCGAAAAGGGGGCCCAATTGTCTTCCAAAAAGGCCGACGATGAATTTATATAAGAGTTTTCTCTACATTTAGTTTTAAACACACAACAAAATAGGGCCCGAGCAAATTTTGTCTCGGGCCCGGTTGGACGTCAATACGTCACTGACTCCACACAAGTTGGTCGTCTACCTCACAGGGTCAGTGAGGATTTTCCTGGGCCCACTGAGAGGGTGTTCATCTCCCCGCTGTATTTAAACGTGGCTTCGTCCGTCCACGATACCGATAAATGGAAATTTTGTGGCTGTTTACTAAACCACTGACAAAAATCTAGTCTCTTCTGGTAGTCACCCTCTGCAAGTGCCTTGGGGAGATGAATGTGTAAGGAGTGAAAGTCGTTATTGTTGAGTATGCGCCAAACAGTCATGTGAATTTTCTAGAGTCACGAGAGAGCCTCAGCATTTCTCTCACTTTGCATTCTTATCACATCATCCGTGTTGTGGTTGGGCTGAACCTGACTAGTGTGTCTCATACGAACCGCAAGCCGATGAAAAATTATTTTGAAGTGATGTGTACGATTAGAATATCGTGCAACGTACGACTTCTCCGCAGCATGATAGTTTTGCTGACATTCTCCTAATACCATCAACATGTCGATAAGGCATTTCCAGTATTAACCTGCCACGATAGCAACAAATAATGCTCAGGATTCGTTAACAGGTCAACGTAGAGATAAAATCGTAACGTGAAAATGTTTTAAAGAAACAGGGCAAACATGTAATCTTAATGTGTTTTGATTTTTTATTTCCTGAAGGAAGACAAATGAAAAAAAAATGCTTCCTACAAAAATTGTTTCTGGGTTGCTATCATTGTCTCTGTATGAAAGTTCGGAGATATGTTCACCGTGGGTGTTGGACTCCGCCGCTTTCGGATGAAGGCACGTGAACAAGAAACATAATAATAAAATTTATTCGTTTATTCAACCGAGAAAAGTTACCAAATACATCGATGATGTAGCTGGATGCTGACCATAAAAATAGTCATAAACCTCCGAATCATCTCCGTTCCAGCTTTGTTAGTTTCATAGAGAAATATAGTGTTAGCTCTCTACTCTAGTTTGTAGTCCATACCGAAATAGGCCATGCACGTGGCCACAAAAATTCATGTACATGTTCAGAGAGCGACGTCATGAGTCGATGCTATCCAACGACACTCTGGTCACCCATGTTCCCATTTAAAGTGTTTGGGCGGACCTCGGGTGCGCCCATTTACAACCATTTTCGGAAATGGGATGGCCACCGTTAAATTCTTCGCATAGTCTTAGTCATGAAAAAGTTCTTCCCCAAAGCTCTAAAACGTTGAATTTCCGAGAAAAAAAGCCTGCCACGTGGCCTGATACACCCTGTAAACTTCTATTACACTGTTAATATATGGGTGTCTATAAGATTTTGAGGAGAAAATTGTACGAGTTGTAAAATAAACTGGATTTACATTTCTTTGTTCAGTTCGTGTGTACTTTGATGGTGATAACATTTATGATTGTGTTTAAGTGCATTGTATCATCAAGAAAGGAAGAAAAGAAGCCACTATTTATGTGGAATAGTGGTTTCTATTCTTCATTTCTTGTTAATTTAGTGTCCACAGTTTTGGCTGTTTATATGTTTTATTATATTGTATCAATTGAAATTTAAAAAACAAAATAAAGCCAAGGGACCTTTAAAATTTCCCTCTTCCTGATGAGTATTAGAACTCTGTATTGATGATTAGAAACTTTTCTTTGATGGCAACTGGGTTTTTTCTCTGAGGCTGATTTATGTCATTTCTCTTATGATGAATGTTTCATCAAAAGCCATACGGAGAGCATCACTCGACCACAATTCATGTTTAATGCGTTCATGTGACATGCAATCGACAGGACACTAAAGTGTTCAACCAGACAATCTCTAAATTTGTTCGAAATGTAATTTTTAATTATTTAATTTCGTTTAAACACTAAAATGTTTAAAATAACGGGAATAGTCGTTGCAATTAAGATGTTCGCATTTTGAGATAAATATTCAAGGAGATATCCAGATGATTGTACAACCTTTTGACTTTTTTTTTTAAATATCGATATGTTTAAGAAAAGCATCGAGTACTCAAGAAATCTGCAAACCCGTAAAAAAAAAATAAAGAAAACAAACAAAGGAACATAGTAATAACTAAAATAAACAATTATATTTTTAACGGCACAACTTAATAAATAATAAAATCTCAACTGACGAATTTATTTTATTCATTACAAATATGGGCAAAATATATTAAACGATAATTACTGTTTAATTCATAAACCGAAAACACTAAGAAGATTGTAAAAAAAAAAAAAAAAAAAAAAAAAAAAGAGTTCGTCCAAATGTCAATTTTATAAAAAGTGTACGATCTTTAATATTTTAAATTATTTCAAGATTTCGATAGAAGTTATATACATTAATTATTAGGAGTGAGATAATATGTGTTTATTTTTGAATGTAACTCCTTATAGAAGGAGTGAGATCTTCCTACAACGCCATCATCATTGGTAAACTTTATCTCTAGAACTTATGTGTGTATTCATTTATTAATTTATTCAGTTTAATATATACTTAATCCATAAGGAGTTACATTCAAAAATAAACACAGAAATTATGTGTTTAATATTTTTAAATGTTATCTTACTTTTAATATTACATTTTATATTTTAAACTAGTATTAAAGCCCGTCATACGATGGTGCCACAACAGGCGAATCTGTAAATTCGATTTTAATTGTAAATTTCGCCTGCGAAAGGACTGTGATAATTGACAGGACTGCCAATAATAAATAAAAATGTTTACTTAATTTTCAAACCTACTTTTTCGTTAAGGTCGCGGGGCAACGCTCGAGATTTTCCGCCATCAGGTGGATATCCTCAATGGTAACACCCAAGCGACTCGAACCCAGATGATCAATGTAATCTAGCCACATAGTTCTAGGCCGACCCCTTGGTCTCTTATGAGACATACTTCCCCTCTTCTTCCGCGGCCTCCATCATCACCTGACCTGATTTGGTTTTCTAATGGGCTTACGACCAAGTTCATGTTTTTGATGCAGCTGACGCCTCTCAATGCGGAGAAGTAGCAGTTCAGCAGCTAAAGTCTGGCTTATTGTGATGCTGAACACTTTATCTAGTAGGGAACATCTGTCCCACCTCTTAGAATCTCATTTCGGCGTTATTTCGGTCATTACCCAAGACTCATGACCATAGAAGGGAATGGGGACTAAGATTTGAAAACAGACAACTCGGGTTTCTTTCAAGTTTTTTTATAACGATTCACCACAGTTCGCGTCAGACACACATTGCTGCACCGATCTGAGCATCCAATAAATAATGTTATTGCTTTTGATTTTATTCTAAAGCCCGGCGTACGATGGTTACTGCAATACTGGAAACTGCAAGTTCGATTCCATTTTTAAAAAATTTCATCTGTGACAGGATTGTGATAATTGACAGGACTGCGATAATAAACAGTATTGCGAATAGTAAAAAAAAGTCGCTGTCAACATGAGAGCGACACTAACACAACGTGTCCTATTACAATGAACAAAGTCACTACTGTCAATTTGACAGTTAAAACCTAACACAAAAACACATTTACATCTGTTAGATGTAAACTTTGCTCTTCAGTGAAGATGGCTCGTCGGGCTCCTTTTTTTTTTTTTTTTTTTTTTTTTTTTTTTTTTTTTAACCTTCCTCATTGCTCTATTTCCTCGGCAGACCATTTTTGGAGGCACGACCACTATATTTTAAAACTAAAAAAATTAATTATACACATATAATGAATATAAAAAAATGAAAAAAATGTTATATTACTTTTGATTTTTTTCGATTTGATTTTTTATTTTTCTAATTTATGAATTTTTCCTTTTCATTAATTCATTCAACTGAAAAATTATTCCTATATAACGAATATCGTAAAATGTAAAAACTAATGTTACGTACTTGTGACTTGAATTGTTAATCAATTTCAAAATTTTATTTTTTTATTTCTTTCTTTATTTATTTATTTCAAAGATGAGTACACAGAATGTTATTATTTATTATTAAAATTAAAAAAATAAGAATCGTATGTATGTACTGAATTTCGTAATTTAGAATAGCTAAATTACTTACTTAGGATTTAATTTGATTTATTGATTTGTTTTAGTGTGCTATTTTTTAAATGTCAATAAATGTATATAGTTAAATCTATCACGACAATATATTTTTGAACCGTAGCCTACGAAAAATATAAGATTTTTTAATAATCTTTTTCGTCGGCTGCGATATTTGGATTTTAACAGTCAGTGTTTTTTCATTTGTTGGAAACAATGAAACTTGTATTGTTGCTCGTCACTATGGAAACGGGCACGGAGCAGGAGGATTTAGCATTTTATATATAAGATGATCTATTTTTGATAGAAATTTTAAAAGTTGTATTTTATAAAGGTCTTTTTGTATATGTACTTTTGAAAAGAGGATTTTATAAAATGCATTTTATGGAAAATTATGCTGTGTAGTTTTGATAAAAAAGCTTTATTGAATTTTCGATAGCACATTTTAATAAATTATTTTATTTGGATATTTTGAAAAAGGATTAATTAGTTTTGATAAAATATTTTATGAAATTGTTTCATGGATAAAATTATGTTGAGTTTGCATTCTACTGATTCTCCTAATTGTTGAAAATTGAAAGATATGAGTTATCGCATATACTATACCAACATCCCTTTTTCTCTTTACATTCAAAACGCACAACGATGATTGAGGTATCAAACAAAAGGTAGGGAGCAGGCTTCTCACATATTACACGCACATTTTTGTTAAAGTATTCGCTACAATTGGTATCGGTACTGGCACATCACTAATTTCCTAAACCAGTGGTTTAAGGTATGTTCTCTGCAATGAGCGTCTGTCTCCGAAGTAATGTACGTACCTGTACATGCGAAAATATTGGATTGATTAAGCTCTGTAATCCCCTTGAGTCTTCCAATTTTTGCGCAGATAGCAGCGACAGAAGCCGAGATATTCGCCCATGGCTGTGAATAAACAATACAGACTGTTCGACCAAAGAAATAAATTCAAAGACTGTTTGTTCAATCTTCTGTGCTTAAAACCGTTGGTGTGACCCGCGTTGATTAAACGAAAAATGAAAAAAACAGGCAGAAAAATTAACAGTTTCTTATTTTATAATAAATTTAGTCATTTGAAGGTATAAAAATTTATTATGACTAATACTACTACGTTCAATAAGTTCGGAGAATGTGCTGATATCTCCAATCAGGCTTGGAGGAGAAGGGAACTATTTGACCGTGGCTTATATTATGACGCAAAATGTGGCAAGGAGTAAGCAGCTGCGCAGTACACGGTTTTTCCAAACAATGCGTGTAGTTGTTCGCGTTCGTCGGAAGGCCGTGGTGCATTAAGAGTTCATACGAGAAGGGTTGACACTGAATAAGGAGAGGTACATATAGGTCCGGCTCCGTGATGCTGTCCGCCGGAAACGCCCAGAACTCTGGAAAAGCAAGTATTGGGTGCTGCAACATGACAGTGCTCCCGCACATCAGTCTTTCATGATGCAGCCTGCACTGGTCAAAATAGGAACGTCAACCCTTCCTATTCATCCCATCTCGCGTCATGCGGATTTTACCTGTTCTCCCGTCGGAAAAACGAACTCAAAGGACGCGGTTTCAAGAGTGCATCTGAGGTTCATTCAGGAAGCAGCGACGGCCGCCCTGAACTCCATCTTCTCCAAAAGCTTTCAGGAATGTTTTCAGCAATTGTACTCGCAGAAGGGGAGTGCTTTGAAGGTGGCTGAGTATAACATGTGATAACAATACATCATATCCGTCAGGAAGGCCAGTCTTCGAACTTATTGATCGTAGTAAACAATATAATGCTTTTGTATGCCGATTACATTGAGGTCGTTAATAAATATTAAAATCTCTGTGATATTTTAGAAGATCCTGTCCTAAACCACTACAAACCGCTACCATTATAGTTTATATTTTGGATCCTCTTCTGCAGTACGATAACGCCCGTCCGCACACGATCGCCACACATCAGAGGGGGTTCAGCGCCTACATTTCAAAGATGAAAAACTGCAGTTCAAAAATGAAAGAATTTGCACCTTGCGACTTTCACCACTTCCCAAAGAGGAAAGAGCACCTTAAGAAGCATGAGTTGCGTTCTGCCGTTCGGTCCTGGTGTCGACAACAACCCCGGAATTCCTCTCCGACGAGTTCATCCGACTAGTCACGCGTTGGCGCAATGCGTGGAAAGGGATGGAGACTATGTCGAAAAGTGAATAGTGCAATACATAGAGGACAAATGTAAGTATCAGATACAAAAAGAATTTTGAAACTCGGTTAAAAAATAAAAAAGTGACAGCCATGGAGGCATTACTTTTCAATATGCCCTCGTACATAAAGACCAGACGTCATCATATTCAGCACTTTAATTTAAAACGTTCTGATCATCGACAGGACCTGTGAACTTAAACCTGTAAACTGTAATAAATTTTAAAATTATTAAACAAAAATTAAGCAGCAAACTGTGGAATGGAACAACCAAAAAGGGACATCTCTAATCCACAAGGAGAATTGAAATACCGGATACGAACTTTTTTTAATTGCTTCTTACTTTTGTCTTTCTCCGCTGAAGATGGGTACCTGTTACCCGAAATTCGTATCCAGTATTTCAATTCTCCTTGTGGATTAGAGGCTTCCCTTTTTGGTTTAAAATTATTGACAACGAGATTTGAGTTATGCTTAAGATCGGGTAACCGATGTTTTTTTTAGAATCAGAGTAATTATTTAAAGTACCGTCAAGGGATTGTTCATTATAGAAAGTTAAAGTTTACTGACGTTTAATTTCGTTTAAATGGCATGTTCTTATCGAATATGTCAATTAAGTCAACATTTGTTTCTCCCTGCCCAGTATTAAGGTGTTCAAGATATTCTAAGAGAGAATTGCATAAATTTAAGGTTAGCCTTGGGAATATCAGAAAAAGAGCTCTTGTGGGCGTTGTAGGTGCAATTGCGCTAAGGGATTTTGAAGCAGAGGTAGTGTGCGTGTGAGCGCGACCATTAGCCATGCGACCGGTGATGCGTCTCTTTCGTGCCGTGAATCTCTAAACAACCGCGTAGAAACGGGGCTCGCTGCATCTAATTGATTAAGACCAGCGTGCTCGAGCGTTTTTATTAAGCACTCCAACTCGACAAGATTCTTTTATCGAGTTTTCTCGAATTATGAAAAATCTTGAGAGGAGAACGATTTGGTGAACAAGAATAAAAATAAATTTGATGGAGGAGCTCATTCTTTGTTGCGCATAGAATATTCACTAGGATAGCAAAAGCAGATAATTTTTCTCGTTTATAGAATTTCTCTTAATTTATTCATGTGTTCCGATAATCATGGTCTTTATTCACGTTTTCCGATTTTTCTTCTTCAGCCCTAGCACCTTCGACATTTCAACGCTTTACAATTTGCTCATTTCGATGCTTTTTCTCTTTATTCACGTCTGTTCTCTATTTTCAAGTTGTCGTCTTCGAAATAGTACTTACTTGTCTGAAGTGAGGAACCATTAATCATTCAGGCTCAAAGGATATGCTCGCAAAGGAGCAAATATTCAATCTTAAATATTCATGAACAGTCATGCCAGTACAAATCAACGAAACTGCACTGTTGCAATTTTGCTTTCGCTTTTCATTAATACCATCTTGTGGACAAACGCGAGAATAATGCGAGGTGTTGGTAATTCAAAAGTGTCGGATAGGATTTCGGGTACGTTTTTTTTTTTGTTTTTTTTAATTTTGTATCCTTCATCTTGTATAAGATTAATTATTGTTGCTAAAGATTCAGCTAGCTCATGTAAACAATTTTTATCAATGCATTTTATATTTTCATTAAAAACCATAACATGCAGAATTGCGGTTTTCGCCTTTTTTGTTTAAATGTCCATAAAATTTCGATAATATTTAAATCTGCGAATTTGACTGGCTAGTTCAAATATTCCGAAGTTAAGCCATCATGAGGCCCAGAAAAAAACAGTACTGCTTCAATAATTTCAGAAAATGATCATCAGGGTCCCTGCACGGATATTTCTGTCATTACCATTTAGCGACCTTTAATCGTAATGTGTAAATTGCTGAAGTATTCCTTAAGATTGAACTCAAATTAATTTTAATTTAAAGTGTTTTATTTTTTTTTACATTAACATGCTCCCTCTGTTTCTTAAAATTTAATAACTTAAATACATCAAACTTGGTTACATTAATGAGGAGTGGTAATCGTTTCCGAAATAATCCGTTGTGCGTTTTCGCAAAGGCGATAATATATCGAAAATTTAGCCGATTTTGAACCCATCGAAAATTCTTCCTTAGAATATCTTTAATGCGTTTTTGGCAATGAGTTATTGTTGGAGCATAATTACTTTCACGGTAGTGTCGAGCTGTTCACCATAGACGGCAAGGCGTTTAAGCTCTAAAGTGCACGATTATATTAAGACACCATTTGGTATATAAATCGCACCGTTGGAAACAGAGCAGCCCACTACTTTACGTTTTCATTCATTTTCTAATGTCTGTCGAAATAACGTGTTAACATCGTTAAAGAATGTCACGACTTCATTGACTGTGATCAGAGAAGGAGACGTTTGATAATTTGAAAACAAGAACAAAATTTAATTCACAAATTGGAGTATGATAAAGTACAATATAATAAGTCAGAAAGTCAGTGTTTTAATTTGGAGTTAATAGGAAAACGCATTCTTATATTTAATCATTAAGGCCCGGATTCACAAAAGCGTCGTTAGCGACTTATCGACAACACTTCGTCGTTACGGTGTCTAACAACGTTTCTTGCTATTCACAAAACCTGTCGCAAACGTCGTTAATTAGCGTCATTAAATAACGACAGCTCAGAGCTGCCGCTATAGAATCGTTACAGAATGGTTAAAATGGCGGAAGGCCTGCACACGACGAAGAAAGACGTCGTATTCTGTTGTTTAGATTATCGTGACTCAGCATTGATGAATATCAGTAATCGAACATATTCGATACTGTGGATTTTCTAGGGATGTGATTTTTCAATCGATCGAGAGGCTCACTCGATATATAAATGGAAGAGCAGATCGGCGAACTTGTTCAATCGCTCCCCCCCTCCCGGTTTAAAGGTATTGAGTTTCGAATAAATTTCTCTCTATCAAATGCTTCTGTATCAGTATTTGATATTTTCATAAAAATAATTTCTATTTTTTAGCACTTGATATTTCTAGAAAGAGTGCTTTTATTTTTTTTCGTACTCAGCAACTGTAATTCCGAAGAAGTAAATTGTTGCTTTCGCTTTCGAATTTTGTCCATTTTCCTTACTTCCGCTGTAGTCGGGATTCTTATTGGCTAAGGTCAAAAACTCTCACCGGTGAGAAAAGTTAGCGCTTGACCGGTCAGAAATCCCAGTGAGAAAACTGTGACGTCATTCTAACGCGGTCAGAAACGCCAGTTAGTGCTGCTATGCCTAACCGGTTAGTCTCACGGTCCTCACCGAGTAAAAGACGGTTAGCCCAGTGAGAAATTACGTCATTATTCTCTCACCGGTGAGGGTTTTTGACCTTAGCCATTGGCTGTTTGCAAGCAGATGAAGACGTCATTTCCGTACTCTCGAAATCAGACTACTGTTTTCTCGTCGTTATGTTTAAGAAGGCTAACGACGCGTATTGTGAATTGCATTTAAGACAAATCGTAAAATTGCGAAATTTACCGACATCGCTAGTGTACTTGTATTGGGATACTCATATCGATAGAAGAAGCATGAGTAGAAAGGATTCCTTTCGTTGAGAAGTCAACGGGTTGCTATATTCTAGTCCGCAGAATTCCATCGTAACCGTAGAGAGGCTTTCGCCCTCGCTTGCTTGGAGGTGGGTTGTCCGGCTAAATCTGACTAACATACTGAGTTATCAACAGGAGACACATGAATAAACCGCTTTTCCACAGAAGTTTTAATGTACATGAATGTACATTTCAGCTGCTACGCAGCCATCGTTCAGTATGACTGAGTTGTCTTCATCGGCTGGGCTTTGTTCTATCGTACGATTGTTCTCTTTTCTTTCTCCCGTTGGCAGTGGATCGCTTCTCCCGGATACTGTCTTTGGGCTTCCTTTTAGGCTGCTTTCTGCTGCCGCTCATTGCTTAATATTCAATGAACGATCGGCGCAGCTACTAAGCTTTGTTTACCTCGATCGCTCGAGCTCCACGCGCCTTCTTCCGATTGCCTCCGAATAAAAAAGTTGCGCTCGGCGATGGCGAGGATACGCTTACCAAATTTCTACGTATAAGTTCATTATAGATTTCGGACCTCCGAGCGATATAGTTGTCATCATATAGAATTGCCATGGCGAGATTCTTCACCATTATATAAAAGTAGAACAGTAAGTGCAGAAGTGAGAATATAGTTTATAATAAACTGTTGTAGATAGAAGACATACACTACTTTGCCAAAAGTTATGGGACACCGCCAATTTAGAAAAATGCATGTTTAGTATCTAGTTGGCCCTGCTTTTGCTGCTATCACAGCCTCTATTCTATCGGTCATACTGTCCATAAGTTTTTGATATGTTTCCGCAGGAATTTTTTCGACAGTTCAGTTACGGATTTCAGGCGCTCCGCACCTGCGCGCAATCGACGCTCCAACCCATCCCAAAGATGTTCGATGAGGTTGAGACTGGGGCTCTGTGCAGGCCAATCAAGTTCTTGCACCCCCACTTCATCAAACCATCTGCCTACAAGGTGCATTATTGTGTTGAAAGAAAAAAGAGTCATTTCCAAAGTGCTGCCAGAGAGCAGGGAGTACGGCATTATCCAAGATGTCTTGGTAACGTTCCGCGTTTAGATGACCAGCCGCAGAAACAACTGGACCCAGACCAAACCACGAAAAGCACTTCCATTTGCCAGATGTCGTTCTCCTTCCACACTCCAAAACCTTACGTTCGAGTGCCAGATGATGTATCGTGACTCCATCTTCCATTGCTCCAGAGTCCAGTGACGTCTCTCTTTGCACCATCGCAATCTCCTCGCTGCGTTGCAAGTGCTGATGTGGCGCGCGTGTAGGCTGCAGCTCTGCCATGATAAACCAGTTAACCCAGTTTCCCTGCGAACAGTCCTAGTGCTTACAGTTGTTCCAATGGAGTCTGAAGGATCTTATCAGTCCATCAACCGATTTTTACGGTTTGCAGGGACCACCGTGTGAAGCTCCCTTCGGTCTCTGATCGACATAATTTTGCGTCTTCCGGTCCTGGCTGAACACTTGTCGTACCTTTATCTTTCCACGCCCGAAAGACGTTTTGAACGGATGATTTGTGGATGTTTAGTAGGGTCGACGTCTCTCTAACACTTTTGGCTGCAAGATGGCACCCAACAATTGTAACCTTTTCGAAGTCCGAAAGCTGCTTTCTTTGAGCCATTGCTACAACAGCATGTAAGCGATCTCTGTTGTGTAGTGTTGGGATGAACATTTAAATTACAAAGGAATGCCTCATTTTTATGTAAAATAGGGGTGTCCCATGACTTCTGGCAAGATAGTGTATAAACAGTAACGCGAAACCAATAAGACTGCAAGCAATTTTTTTTGTTTAAGGCATTTTCAGGGTAAAATGCTTCCATTAAAAGACTCGAAAGCTTTATAGAATTTATATCCGCTGTAAAGAACAAACTGATAAAATATTTTGCTCTATCTTCTTTGAAATTCGATTCTATAAAGGTCATCTGAATACATACAAAATCTAACACATAGATGATCAGCTTTTCAGGTGCTGAAACTTTTACCCAATGGATGGTCGTAGTCTGCCTTCTTATCCTTTGCATACAACTCCCAACGTAATATTCATTCTGAAATAAGCTTGTGCGTTCGCTTATTGACTGTTCCTTTCATTCACTGGTTTTAAAGCCTTCCGATCTCTATTTTTTTTTATTTCAGTCAAGCTGGATTGACGCTGAATATATTTTATAAACTTCTACAATCGTCTTACACTAACGGAAACTTATCCTTTGTCTGTGAAGCTGTTAAGTCCTAGCCAATCATTCGCGCGTTTGTTTCGTCCTATTGGTTTCGCATAGATAATCGTTGTAACAGAATGTTATACTAATGCGATTCAGCTTTTTTTTCTTCCAGTTTTTAATTTTTTAAAAATTTATTTTCCCATGTATGAAGTTGTCCAAAGTGTCCAGCTTTCTTTGAGTTGATTAATTCGATTGCTATTTTTTGGCTTCTTCTACATAACATATTTGTAGTCATTCAAGTGAAACCATATGCATTCGTTATGAATTTATCTAAAGGTTGGAAGTCAAGGGATTATCGAATTCGATGCATTAAATCATCAACAGCGGTTATGTTTCTCACGAATCCACGAAAGTAAATTTGCGGATTACTTCGAAAACACACACTAGGCAAGAGAGTAAATTCTATTCCGCTAATTTTATTTTCAAATAGGTATGATTATTTCTGAAATAACAGCAATGACATACACTAGCATGAGGTAACCTCTTCGAAACATGATGCATATTTTTCTCTTCGAAAAATTTAATTTGTTTGCATTTATTACCAAAGTCAAGTACAGAATGCAAAAAAATTTCCAAATGAAAACGGAAATTAAATTTCTAATGTTAAAATTTAATTTCGCTTAGCTGTCTAACTTTATTTTGGTAAACACGAATGTTTTCTCCTTCTTTTTAATATTTTCTGACAAATCTCCAATATTTTTCATTGTATCCTATAAATTACTAGCTGATATGCGCGGCGTTGCTCGGGCTGTTGTTTGATGAAATTTTGCAATATCTGAATTTGAATATAAGTATGAAAACATGAAAAGTTCTTAGAATTAATATAGTAAATAATTACTTTGGAAAAACGAAAACATTCTTTTAAAATGTTCGTACTGGAATTTTGTGTCCGATTGAGTTTGTCCAGGAAAATTCGTCATTGCATCCTAAACATTTTAGAATATCAATGAAAAGCTATGAGTATTCAGTTATTTCTATCTATATTAAAAATACTTCATAGATGGATTGAGGAACTCTGTTTACATCTTCATCAACATCTTTCATCAACATGTAACTGTTCCAATAGACTTGTATTCAGTCATAGAGCATGGAATCATGTTCATATTGACAGTATCAGTTTTAGCAACAAGGTTTGCCGTCTCAAACAATCAGTTGAGGTCTTTTCTAATATGGTTAGATCTGATCTTCCCAATCTGCTCGGTTTTTTTCCTCTGCACAATTTGGTTCCTTAACCTTGGTTAAACAATCTGCACATCTTGGTTAACTTTTTATGCTAATCTGCACAACATCTGTTGCGTTTTTATAAGCAACCTGTTGACAATATAAAATATGCTGCCAATCCGATTTTTACGTCGTAATCTGTTGATCTCTTAACAGCTTTTGTATTAAATTAAGAACTTGCGGGAGAAAAACAATCTGGTTAACAATTTCTATTTTGTAATAAATAGAGGCCTTTCAATACATATTATTATTAATGAGAAAAAACTGATTTCTTTCGCTTTTTATTCACGGCTTTTTCAAAGAGGAAAAAAATCTTATATAGGGTATATCAAAAATAGGTTTACAAACTTTGAGGGCCTAAACAAAAAACAAACCACATAAACTTATGTCCAAAAATCCTTAGATAATTGATGCACTCTTTGGATCGTTGACTGTCGCACCCTTCAAATACATACATGTAGAATGCGTTTTCTAGTCAGGAGTACCAGCAACTCTTGGTGTCACGTGCTTTACTGGCTTTCAATTAAAATCCTAATTTTCAATATAAAACCCCCAGAGGTATCAAGCCGTGCATAGAGAAAGGAGAGAGGAGACTGTTTTTACTTGATCCAATGTTTCATATAGTAACATCTAAAAGTCTTACAAATGATTTCAAATGTAACACAGTTAATGCTTAGGAATACAAGTAAATTTGCTCTTCGTCAATCCAGTGGTACTTCGTCACTTGCTAGGTAATAATCGAATTCGTTGCTTTGATTATATTCCGTTACCGCAACAAAAGAGGGCGGTAACCTTTCCAGGTGAAGCAATGGAAGACCTCGGCATGTCAAGGGTATATGAAAAGCAAGAATATAAGTAGCGAATTACCATGTAAGCACACACGAAAAAAAACAGCACACTTGCTTATCAAAATAACTAAATTTGATTCCAACAATAATTACTGAACAACAGTACCCCACGCCGCTGAGACGAAAGCCAAGCGCGGCCCGCTTCACAAGATCTCGCTTGCAATTTCAAATTCGCTCCGACCTGGCGAGGCGGACTTCCTCCGGAGTAGTAGATCACTAGAGTTTTCTCGAGGTTCCGTCTGGTCCGAAGACGGTGTTGGGTGACTAGTGTGGGTCGTCGTCACTGCTGGGTGTGGCGATTCATAATATCCACCAATGGCTGACTTTCTTGCAAGCTCTGGTACGTTGGCACGAGTACGTTGAAATGTCCGAGATCGAGGTGGTCGAGTCCTCCTGGGACCCGTGTTCAATGAAGAGAAACAACCATACTAATTATTGTGATTTTTCACTACTTCACTTGTATGGTGATGCAAAGTTAACAGTTCTCGATCGGCTCCTTGGACGTGGCTCGATGTAGTTTCGTCTTTGGCCTCATTCTGCTGAGATTCGTTGCATCCTCCCGCTCGCATGGATCGTCTGGCTAAACAAGAACAGTTCGGTAATTTATCAAAAGATCCTCTTGCCTGATTTTTAGACGTTCTGTGATAGCTTCTCCTTCTGCAGCAGCTAGATGTGGACGATATTGCTTCTCTTAATCACCCTTGCCTCGGCGCCCGTAGCGAGTCGGCTTGGTCGGGCTGAGAGCTATTCTTACGCCAATGGACAATGGGTCGTCTTTCCTTGGGCTGGCAGGGTGGCTTCTAATTTCTGAGAGAGACTCATCAGATGAATCCAGGTCGGGCCTTGCGTTCGACCTTTTGCCTCCAAAGAATTTCCCACGTCTCTTTATTGAAGACGAATTCTTCTCCGAGTTGCCCAATGACTCTCGCTTGGTACGCTCCGGCCTCCCGGCATCCTTAGAATTTACTCTGACGGTGTCGGAAATCTCTCTTCCTTCCTCGTCGCTGCTTGACGCTTTATACTTGTTTTTAATGAGCCGATTGGCTATGCAATCATGCAACGCCAATCGGCTCGATTACATAATTTCTTCGTGCTTCGGGAGGAACCATTCCCTGCCGGAGGTTGAAGCATCTCCGCTGATTTGGTTCTGCTCCAACTTTTCTCCGCTTGGCATATCGTCAGATTTAATTTTTCCATCTGACGACATGATACTTGATTTTCCTCGATCCATACTTTATGGTACTAAGGACCCTGTCTCAGCAACGCGACGATAAACAGCAACAAAGTTAGAATGACTCGGCTGCTTTCGTTCTGGAAACGCCATCTGATACAGCCGTGCAGCCTCGCGTCCATTACCATTCGCACAGCCGTACATTAAAATAATATCTGCCTGCTCATAAAATGGATATGCTGCCATGGTTAAAGGGAACACCTTTCAGTTAACTCACTACTATACAATTGAAACGTTGAAGACAGAGTAATTACAAATGTACACAAATGACAAATATAAACAAATCTCCAAGGCAACACCATTGATGGATTGTAACCAAATGTAAATAAGTCTTCCGTTGATGGGTTGTACCTCAAACCGCGTTGAACGTAAACTTTCATTAGTACGTCAAATTCTAGGGATCCTCGGATATATGTTTATACGGGCTATGTTTCATGTTTTGGTATGAGGAACCCGCCCTCAAAGTTTGAAAAGCATATACACCCTATATATGAATGTTAAACATATATAACATCCTGTATCCGTTTTGTGCCGTTTTGTGTGATTATTGTTTAAAATTTGAACATGTGGAAAATTATACAAAGATGAAATTGACAGTAGTGACTTTGTCAATTGACGGCATTTCTGTTCTTTAGAACGTGACACATTCTTCTAAACAATAGAGATACTGTCAATGGAATGCTGAGATGCTCACAGAGATGCCATCAATTGGATAGTCAAGTGGGTGTAGCAGCTGTGTCGGACGCGAATGGTGTCGATCCGTGGTAACGAAACGTGAACTAGGAAAGAAAGCCAAGCTCTCTGTTTTCAAATCTAACTTTGTCCCCATTCTCATCTATGATCATGAGTTTTGGGTAATGACCAAGAGAGTGCGATGCGGCCGAAATGAGATTCTTGAGAAGTATGGCCCGTGGTACCCTACTAGATAGAGTGCACAGCTGCGCAATAAAGGAGTCTTTAGTTGTTGAGCCGGTACTTCTCTGCATTGAGAGGTCTGGATGCGCTGGTATAGTCAAATGATACGGATGTCGCAAAGTAGTCTTTCTAGGCAGTTTCTATTTTTCAAGCCAGTGGATATGAGAACCAAGGGTCGGCCTAGAACCAGGTGGCTAGTCTATATGACGCATCTGGATTCGATTCGCTTGGGTATTACCACTGAAGACATGCGCCTGATGACGGAAGATCGTGAGCGTTGGAGACCCGCCGCCACCTTAACGATAAGAGAGTTTGAAAAGTAAGTACACATTTTTCAGTTATTACGACAGCACTGTCGTATATAAGCTGTTATTTTTCCTCTTCTTATCGCTTTGATAAAGCCGCAAAACTAGTCGGGAATAAAAGGCCAAATACTGTTTTTACTCTGTACTATTTATTACGCAGCTCTCAAAAACCCAACGGCCTTTTGATTTACCATTTGGTAAACACACGAGAAGACAATACACCACATCAAAAAGCAACATCGGTCCTTTGCATTATTTAACGGTAAGTCTTGGCATTTGTGAAAGACGATGGCAAAGCGTAATCGGGAAATAACGGCCACTTTAATAATATGATTTGTATATCAAACTCAATCTCTTTCAATAAACTCACTTTCTTCAGATCAGCAAACCTTCACTTGAAATTCTTGAATCGAACACGCAATTTTAAATTTCCATTTACGGAAACAAGTTTTTTTTTCATAGATTTTTTCATAAGAATACGGGGTATCCCAAAAAATGAGCGACAATTTGAAAAATCAATTAACGAAAAACTGAAGGTGATAGAAATGTATGGTTTGCTGCGTTTTGATTAGGGAAATTATTCGCACCAAGTTTCAAAATTAGTTACAAAGTTTGTCAACAGATACCAATGGCGCTGCTATTCTCTACGCATTACAGCTCTAGATTAGGAGCTTTAATCTACAGCTTTACTACCATTCCGTCCCGGCAGATCGGCATTCTATACCTCGCTCAGCATTCCAACTGAAATATTTGCATGGGCGTCTGCGAATTTTGTCTTCAGACTGCGTCACGTTGTTTTCTGCAAATGGTAGTTATTTTGGAAACATTGTTTTATAGTTTTTTCCCCGTCAGCAGAGCTGTCGTGTTTGAACTACATGATTCTTCGGACAGCCAAAGGAATCTCCTCAGTATGCTTGTAGGTGTTTGACAATTTTTTTATTATCAAGGATTCATTTGCGATCATCAGTTTACTGGCAAAATATATTCGAAATAAGGTCCTCTACCACTTCTAGTTCATAAACATCCTGTATACGCTTACATTATGTGTTCTTAAATGATACATATACAGGTGTCCCATTTAACCTGACAAATCAAAATAACTCGAAAAATACGCATCATACAAAAAAATAAAAAATACATGTTTAATATTCTTAAAATACCGTTACTTAAAAAATATTCTTAAAAATAGTATTTCAGATTGTACACAACATTTGAAAAATGTTTTATTCTTGACTGGTTTTTTAATTGATTTAGTAGATAGAGGCGCTCAAAGTGTGGAATTTTAAAATTTTGAATCCAGTTTTATCGATGAAGACAAAGAGATAGAAGGTGAGTCATAGAGACAGTCCTACTCTACTTTTTGATGATCTTTAAGAACCTGAAGTCAGAATCAAACACAGACTCTGTTTTGGGTTTTTAGGAATAGGAATGTCTCTAAGATCCACCCTCTACCGCTTTCTCTTCATCGATTAAATGGGTTCAAAACTTTAAACGTTCCACGCTTTCAGGGCCTCTATCTCCTAAACGGTTGGATCAATTGAGAAAACACCTAGACCTGGAATAAGCATTTCTCAAATGTTGTCTACAATCTGAAAATACCATTAAAATTAGGGGTTCCTATTTAAGATCTTAAAGTTACCACCTCTTCCGCCCGTATTTAGTTCATTTTAATCGTTATCCCTTACTGGAGAACCTTTCCTCACGTCTATTAAATTTCTCCATTTTCTGTATATTCGTTTCCTTATTATAAAGGAAAATTGCCAGAATTGCCAGAAAATGGATTTTTTAGGTTCTTTTTTAAAGCAATCAGTTCGTTCTATGATAATAGAAGCCTAACTTCTGAAACTCGCATTTTGGAGTTCGTCCATTCTTAGTAAAAATGAAGTTAGCGTCCTTTACTATTTCTTATTAAGCCTATACAATACCTTCTCCTTTGTTTTTTTTTTAAATCGGCCTTGGTGGCTCAGTGGTTACGAGGACGACGAGGATTTTTTCAGGGGGAAAATCCTGAGATCACGCACATCCTTCGGAAGGGAAGTAAAGCCGTTGGTCCCGTAGTCATTTGCTGGCTGCACGTTAAAGCACCCTTGCGAGGCAAAATTTGCGGCCTCTATAACGCCGTCCTGATATGACCATAGCAGTTGAAAAGAGCGTTAATACCAAACAAACCAAATCAATCGTTGCTTTTCACCCACACTCTTAATTGAAAAGTTTCTCTCTAACTTCACTTGTTGGTTAATTGAATGCCGATCATGTAGTAGAAATGCTTGTATCCAGAAAAAGCGATAGTGCTTCTAAATTAATTCATGAAACGACACCAGTGTCCTTTACTGCCATTTTTGCCTTTATCATTTAACAATCTTTATTCGTAAATTGCTCAAGTATCCCTCAAAAATGTGCGTATATTAATTTTAATTTTAAAAAATGTTTGAATATTCTAAATTAACAAGCTTCCTCTATTTCTGAAAATAAAATTTAAATACACAAAACTTGGTTACGTAAATGAGGAACGCTAATCGTTTGCTAAAACAGTTCTTTGTACGCAGTCGTAATAGCAACAGTTTTATTGAAAATTCAGATATAAATTAAATTTGAGCCTGTCAATTGAGAAAATTTTCCATTAATGAAGTTTTTCCTGAGAATGTCTATAATGCGTGACGTCAAGAACAGATGAACAGATGACGTATCTGTTCTTGGTGACATGTCTTTTGCTGAGTTGAAGAGATCTAAATTGGTTTCGATGATCGAAATGATGATAATTTCGAACTGTTCGCCATAGACGACAATGTTGCTATACAATAAAGTAGACGAAAACATTCAGACATCACTTAAAAATTTGATTCTTAATCGGACGAGCTTACAAGTTGCTGCTATGTTTTCAGTTATTATCTGTTATCTATCGAAATAGTCTTCCCAAGAAATGAAAATAATAGGAGATGGCACACTTCCCAATTTCTGCATAGGTATTAAGTTTGCTGAGAACTTGAGTTTCCGTCTTTTATTATTACATTAATTACATTTGAACGGCATGTAAATTAGTCTGATTGCTTTTATTGACTATGGTCACATTTTCATATCATAAAAGCGGGGCATAACCCTAAGATCACATTATTCGATGACTTAATGAACGCAATGCAGTATAGAATTCTCAGGATTTTTACAAACATTGCAAGAGTTAAAATTTGATAATAATTATGGAAATAAATATTAAAATTATTCGAAAATTTTATCATGCAGAGAAGGTATTCCCGAGAAGGCGCATGCTTTCACAATAGAGATTCCTTGTATCTGTGTCCTATTTGAAATCTATTAAACATTAAACAAATGCTAATATTTATTCAGACAGTGATTTGAACTTTGTTATTGACTTTTCTTCTTTAATTAACTAGATACGAGGAAACAATAACTTTAAGTCGTTAATTTGTCAGAGCGTTGAAGTTAGCGAAGCGTTCTCGTCTGACGTCATAGCGTGAGGACGACGTCATGGCAACGTTGAAGAGTTTTTGTAACAATAATCGAAAATTGCGATGTTTAAAGGAAAGAATCGATGTTCGGCGTTAGACCTAAGCTGCCAGTGGCGAAAGACAGGAGAATAAAGGTTGACCCGGAGAACAAATTGGAAGGAAAGGAAAGCAAAAGTGCATCTATTTAACGTCACCTAGATCAATCTTGAAAGCTGTCAAGGAATAATAAACTGAAATCTAAACATGATTAAATTAGTTATTAAAGTTATGAACTCTTAATAAGCCGATCAATATTCTTTAATTTTAAATTTTCGACTTGCACAAGACTTAATGGACGCTTTATCTTTATGACTGTGCCTTTTTATTTTATCTCATCGATGTACTAAATTCTCGAATGTATGGAACATTAGAGATTAAACACACATAGGCCAATGAATTAGGAACATATGCGAAACATGTAAATTTGTTTTAATCCGTTTTTGTGCAAATAATTTAAGGTCATGTGATTCAAGCGTGTACTTATCACCTATTTAAGAAGGAGTTGGGTGAATCTAATTCTACAATTTGATCGGCGTGGGGAAAAAGAAGAACTTAACTGACTTCGAAAATGGACTCATTGTTGTGTCCGTCTAGGATTGAAACAATGAAGCAACGGATGAAGCACCTTCTCGAAAGTGAAAGCGATATCCAGAGTATTCAATCGTTAGAAACGTTATCCACAGTTTTTGTTTTTAAGGGCAACAGTGCTCAAAGACAATCAATCAGGAGCGAGACCTCCGACGTTTAAAACAGGACATCCATTGCGCAACATTTGACAAATGATTTTAATAAGGTGCTGTTCCCGACCCATATCTGACAGAACCATACGTAGGAATTGAAGATGATCCAAATCCGCGTTCGCCTACTTCTACGAAAGCCCCTGGTTTCTGCAAAGAACAGGAAACGTTCGTCTACAGTGGTGCTTGGATACGTGAAGGTTTTGTGGTTTAATTGTGGTAATAACCAATTACCTTAAATACGATGCCAATTCCTAAAAACACAAAGTCCGCTTTTCCACAAAGATTTTTATTCACCATGAATATGCATATTTCGACTACCAGGCAGTCAGCTTACTTTGTGTTTTAATGATACACGTTGTTTTGTACCGACAGTAGCAGAAGGTTTGGCGTGAGCCCCACAAAGGAATGGATTCGGCCTACCTTATCGAGACAACTCAAGATTCTGGTGGTTGTGTCATGGTTTGGAGCTTTTTGTGCTAATATGGAACTGGTTTCCTGATAATCAATAGGAGATTGGGTGCGTTTGAACATTGTTGCCGACCAAATCCATTCTAGAATGCTGCATTGTATTCTGCCTGTGATGGCTTATTCACAGACGACAATGCATCATCAAACAGTGGCTTAGCGAGCACGAACATGACTTTCGTTATTAACCGTGATTGCTCCAGAGCC
The DNA here is from genome assembly GCA_023313115.1 of Rhysida immarginata. Classification (NCBI taxonomy): domain Eukaryota; kingdom Metazoa; phylum Arthropoda; class Chilopoda; order Scolopendromorpha; family Scolopendridae; genus Rhysida; species Rhysida immarginata. Next base: position 779,329 of record JAHWFO010090254.1, on the reverse strand, counting down.
CAGATCTCAACCCTATATAAAATGTTTGGGATGACATATCCGATAGCAAAATTCTCTTTCAACCAAATCTGCTAAAAGAATTAAGGGAATGTCTGGTGAACGTCTGGTCTACCATTGACTTAACAATTGCTTCAACACCTTATATTTCTAATTCATTGGCCAGTGTGTGTGCCATAGAGTAGGACAAAGCGTCCTCACTATATGCTAATTGAAAATGTTTCCTTCGCAGTTTTCCCTATCGAAGACCGAATATGATAGTGGCATACTGCCTCTTTCATGGGAGCGCTCATGTGTTCGGAGGATGAAGCGCCGTTTGGAAGTAGTAGACATTACGAATCGGTTATCGGCCTCGGTGGCTCACAAGGAGAGGCTACGACGTTGGGGAAACGGACCCAAGTGTGACTTGGCGTATACGAGGTCTGTTCGAAAAATACGTAGACTGACGTCATAAAACAAAATATACTTTATTCAGAAGTTACACATCTGGGTCCCCTTCAAAGTACTCTTCTCCCCGACGCACACACTTATCCCAACGGTATTTCCACTTTTGGAAACAGTCCTGGAACGCTTCTTTTGTGATGTCCTTCAGCGCCTTCGTCGCATTTGCCTTTATGTCGGGAATCGTCTCAAATCTCCTTCCTTTCAAAGGTCTTTTGAGTTTGGGAAACAAGAAGAAGTCACAAGGAGCGAGGTCAGGTGAGTAGGGTGGGTGAGGAAGAACAGTGATCGAGTGTTTGGCCAAAAACTCTCGAGTTCTGAGGGCTGAATGGGCTGGAGCGTTGTCGTGATGAAACAACCAGTCACCTCTCGTCCACATTTCTGGCCTTTTCCACTCGTCCAGTGGCAGTTTTTCCGAGTTTAACACAAAATTTCACAGCAACTCTTTGCTCGTTCAAGTCACTCATTCTAAAAATACGCCAAACGAAAAAAAACACACTTCACAAACAACCGCGTAGCTAATCAACCAATACTGATATTTGCAATCAAAAAACTACCTTGTAATCAGCGGATCTGTCAGAAGATGGCGACACCAAGCGATTTTGATTGGGACCAACAGGGCCCGCGCAATTCAAACAGTCTACGTATTTTTTGAACAGACCTCGTACGTAGAGGATCCTTGCCTGTGTATGTGTGCAGAGCTTTAGCGCGCACTATTCAACCGTTCGCGAGATAATTGACCTGAAATTTGGGCGCCTGAAGTGGCGCGCCTTATATACGCAGTGCGCATATGATTTGTCAGCCGCAGCGGTAGCGTAAGGCCTGGGTCACACTAGCGTAAAACGCCACGTAAATTCGCCGACGTAACGACGTCGCCAAGCGCGGCACCATGCTATTTACCGGAAGTGACATCACGGGCGTCGTTACGTCGGCGTATTTACGCGACGTTTTACGCCAGTGTGACCCTAGCCTTACAGTAAAACGTCCACTCGGCATCCCGTAACTTTTTGCGGTTTGTTGATTCAAGTCCCGGCCGGGGAACTTTTTTTCAAAACTCTGCACAACGGTTTTTTTTTCATTCCTTATTAATAATCACGATTAAAAATTCACTTTTATTTACTTTGTTTGTCAAGATTCTTTTTTTTAAGTAAGCTATAAAAAATTGCGCTTTTACACCTTTTTATTAATAATAACAATGAAAAAAGCATTTGTATTTACTTTTTCAAGTTTCTTCTTTTACAATTAATAAAGGTATAAACATAGCGTTTTTTATACCTCGTTAATAATTTCGATACAGCAGGCATTTTTTTTACATTTTCAATAAATGAGACACATTTTAAAATATACAGTTTTTCTTTTGAAAACATTTGTAATATGCAATCTCCACAATTTTCCACAACGAGCATAACAAAAGTGCAAAGTATAATCATATTTAATCGTGATTATCAGTAAGGAATGAAAAAAAACGTTATACAGAGTTTTGAAAAAAAAGTTCCCCAAGCGCAATACGGGATGCCAAGCGCACGGTTTACCGTTGTGTTACCGCTGCTCCTGACAAATCATGTGCGCACAGAGTACATAATTAGGCGCGCCGCTTCAGGCTCCCAAATTTCAGGTCAATTATCTTGCGAACGACTGAATAGTGCGCGCTACGGCTCTGCACACATACACAGGCAAGGACCCTCTACGTATACGCCAAGTCCCATCTGAGTCCGTTTCCCAACGTCGAAGCCTCTCCTTGTCAGTGGTTGCGTGATCGCCTCTGATGCCCGAGGACATGGGTTCGATCCCGGCCGGAGGACGACAGGATTTTTTCAGGAGGGAAATCCTGAGATCACGCACTTCCTTCGGAAGGGAAGTAAAGCCGTTGGTCCCGTGTAGTCGTTTGCCGGCTGCACGTTAAAGAGCCCTTGCGAGGCAAAATTTGCGGCCCTTATAACGCCATCCTGATATGACCATAGTAGTTGAAAGGCATGTTAATACCAACAAACCAAAACAACCAACATAAAAGACCGAGCTTTTCAAAAATGCCGCTCTTATTGAAGTTGCTTCCGGAGAAAAAATCAGTCTCATGTTTTATTGAACAACCTACTTATTTCCAACTTAATTTTTCTTTTAATCTAAAAATCGGTTGGCAGTTTGCTTTTTTAAATTAGCTTTAAAATATCTATAAAAATAGGAAGAAACTGATATCAACGCAGAAATGTAATTACAGCAGAAACGTATCATTGCGTTCCGTGCAGAAATGTCCCGCCCAATTTAAACGTCAAATATATTTGATAATTTGATAAATTTAGATCCGCTAATTTAGTTGAAATCTTAGTGAACTGATCATAAAATAATAATTGGACCTCGTCTTATCGTTTACACGTTATGCAAAGGGTTTTATTTAATAATCTTCTGTGATATGATCATTGTTGACAACTTGAAAGCTTTTCTTGCCAAATTCTTATTTAAACCTGCTGTTCGCAGGAAACTTTTTTAATTTTTTTTTTTTGATAAATTAATTTGATAATTTTTTTTTTAAAAAATCATAATTATCAAATGTAAATTTATTTTTTATAATAAACAATTCCGTTTTACTTTCACATTAAATTTCTTTTCTAATTGATTACAGTCATTGTTTGTACTGCTTCGAAATATAAATTAGTTTTAATAAATGAAAAACAAAGTTCACAGAACACATGTTGGTTGATTTTCCTCTCATCCTTCGTTTGAATAGAATAAACTAGTCTTAGTCCTCGTCTGCTAATTCTGGAGAAGATATAAAAAAGTTGCAGCATTTGTCTTTCAAAGCGTTTGTCAGTGTACAACGCTGTAAAAAAATGTAGGAATTGTTTTATTTAAAACCGTAGTGAATAGCATAATTACAGATTTAAACAATTACTTAGAGAAAAATACGTCGGATCTTCCCACCCGACCACCTATCTAAGTCCAATAAATTCATCAAATGGTGACCAAAGAAATTCCACTTACGCAGAAGGGCACGGCTCAAAAGAAAAAAACATCTGTGGCAATTGTCCATCAAATGATTTATTGAGAGTTAAAACTCCGCAAGTTCCATAAATTCCGTGTGCATGCTCAATACACTGCATATTGCTGAAATACAAACCAGTGCCCGGAATCTGTATGAAGGGTACCTTATTGAAGACACTTGAAGTTCGTCGTGACACTCCCTGAGGTATAGTGTTATCTGATTGATTGTGTAAGATTCGAGTCATTGACTCAAATGCCGCCCCGTCGATGCGAGCTAAGTGCCATCTGGTGATGGTGTCAAGGCACTACTCAAAAGTCGCCTTGATTGGTGGTCGTCTAATGGTCGCCTTAAAATTCGTTGAATATCAGCAAATGCCAAGATTAACGGGAATCATTATCAGGACACATTTATGAACTTTTGTATCGGGAGGAAAATTAGCTGTGTGGGTGGTTAGCAAGAATGTCTTCATTCACTAAACATCGAGTCATACAGCGTGTTCCACCTAAAATTATTTTTAACAAATGGAAAAAATACACGTAACTCATGCTATTCCTTTCTCAGATATTCACGGTGGACTTCTGCTGCTTCTGTCTTTAAAGCGGGATCTTAAAAACCGCACACCTATAACCGTTGATGGGCTTTGGAAATGTGCCAGGAGTATGGAACGAAATTCCACTTCCCATCTTGCAACGAAATATATTGCAGTGGTAACTGCGGCACAGGAGGAGTACAGTTAGTGGGGAAAACCGTGCTTCATTTGAATTGAAATGACAACCAAAGCCGACAGAGTTTTACCGAAATGACCCCTCTGTACTAACTGCAGTTATCGCTTATTTATTTCCGAACCTAACAATAAGCTTATGATATACTTAAATTTAATAAATGTACCGGGTGATCCAAAAGTGTGTTACATTTTTTCCATTGATAACGACATTTTCAGAGTTTGCTTTCCAGCAATTCAATGCTTTCATAAGAATCACGAGGCACGCGCAACATTGTTTTGCTAAAGAGTTCGTCACGGCAAAACAATTATTAGTTTCATGAAAAAATGCAATACACTTTTGGATCACACGGTATTCAGGAGGCATTTAGTATAGAAAACTAGTTGTTACCCGCGGCTTCGCCCGCCCGCGCCATCTGTTGAGGGGAATTACAAAGCAAAAGCAGATAATTTTAAATGAAAACCCCAGAAAGTGGGGAAGGGGGGGGGGGGGGTCGTAGGGGGCTG
>JAHWFO010090254.1:717074-769046 GCA_023313115.1 Rhysida immarginata | reverse complement strand
ATGGTGAGGTGATTTTTCCGCTTCGAGGCCTGTCTTTCTCGTTGGCCTTGTTCTATTAACTATGACGTAATTGAGCAGTCGTGCCTCGAATAAGCGATCTTTACATACATTTGCTCACGTCAACAATGCTTAAAGGATTAACAGAAAGTAACATTGAGAGTCCTCAAGACTCCTCATGTCATACATCGATTGTTATATGACATGTCATTATCTTGGTATTCTTATCTCTCACTGTTAGAGCACGTGCAATTGATTTGAAAGGGTTCGCGAAAAAGCCTGGAAAGTTGATAAAGGCGAGCTAAGACTTTAATGATCATATTGTCGAAACAGAATTTGAAAGCTAATCCGTTTTCAAGTTATCGTCTAAACGGCGAACGGACAAACGTACAGACCAAGCGTGCATTCTTAGAAGTAGCTGTTTGCTGTAGCTCCTAATACAGCATGCTGCGGAGATGAAACATCACAATACTGCTGCATGATTGTGGATTTTTGAGATCAGACAATACCTTCTATTATTCTGAGTATAATAGGTGTTGGGTCAGAACGATGAAAAATTGGATTCAGTCATCAACAGCATCTACAACACAGAAAATTATGCATGCAAGCCAATGGCAACTAAATTAAATACGAATTGTATTCTACTGGACCTGTGAAGAATAAAATATATTCTGATAACAAATCATTCCGATAATAAACGCTAGTTCACTGAGATTAGACACTGTTCGGAAACTTTTCTCATTCAATGAGATGTACATAACTATTATGTTTAATATTTTTTCATGTATATGAACAGGGCCGGATTTAGATGAAAAGAGGCCCCTAGGCTATTCCACTTATGAGGCCCTTTCACCTCCCATTTTTAATTCTAACAATTTGAATGTAGGCCCCTCTTGATCTTGAGGCCCTAGGCTGAAGCCTAGTTAGCCTATAGGAAAATCTGGCCCTGTATATGAATATATAACCTAGATCTTTAAATTTTTTATACCTTTTCTTAATGCTGATTTTAAATTATTTCTAAAATTGGTAGGGAACTAGCGGAAAATCTGATTAGGTGCGCGCATAGCCTTTTCGTCTTCTTTTTTCGCTCGAAACGTCGATCGCTTTTTAAGTTGCCCTGTTCATTTTTAACGTAAATATACACGCAGTTAACCTTTAGATTAGATAACCCATATTCTACTGACCGAGTGACGCGGGTTTAATTGTCCATCAACTCTTTTGAATCAACGAGAACCGGTGGCGGTTGGAATGAACCTGATGACCTCTCTTTTCAATTTCTTTGTTTCGGCGAGGTGAGATTTTCCAACTGCCTTCGGACCGCTCGTTTAACGACATATTTCTGGCTTCTTATTATTCCCTTAAGTCCGGCATTTTGAAATTTCTGATTAAAGCTTTTCCCCTCTCTGCTTTTCATTTTGCTTAACAAAAGGGTAATCTATGACCTTTTGGTAATTGTCTTTCTCAATTCCATTTGAGCTCCATCAGAGCAAGACAAATCGTTTAGTGCAGTTTATTTGCTTCTCTTTGTACTTACGGTCATTTGTTTCATTTCTTAGCTTAAATTGATTTTTTTAATATTTTGTATTTTCGAAAATGTCGGTACTTTCTTGTGCAATCGTTTTATTGACTTCGAGCGGTTATTAAAGTCGTTTTCCAGTTTAAATAAGTTTTCCTTTTTTAGATCTCAATTGCTTTACACATATGTGCCACTTTCATTAGGAGCTTTAGCTAAAAACTACATATAAGAATGCACGCTTGATCTGTACGTTTATCCGTCCAGCCGTCCGCCGTTTGCACGATAACTTGAAAACGAGTTAAATTCTTCAATTTCTATTTACGACAACATCATCATTAAGTTCTTAGCTCGGCCGTAACAACTATTCAAGCTTTTTCGTGGGCCTCTTCAAGTCAATTGCACGTGCTCTAAAGTGACCGTTAAGAATGCTAAGATATTGCGCGTGGTATAACAATCGATTTGTAATGACAAGTCAATCCATACTAATATTATAAATATGAAAGTGCGTTTCTTTGTTTGTTTGTCCTTCTTTCACGTCGATACGGAGCGACGGATTGATGTGGTTTTCGGTATGGAGATAGTCAGAGGGCTCGAGAGCAACATAGGCTACTTTTTACAGTTGGAAATATCTTTCCCACGGGAAAACACCGTTTTCCTAAGTCCTTTTGAAATTCCCTGCTTTTGTTTTGTAATTGCCCTCAACAGATGGCGCGGGCGAGCGAAGCCGCGAGTAATAACTAGGTATGAATAAAATAATAAAAAATAAGAAAGAAAATTCTACAGCTTGGATTCGAACCAGGAACTTTTAATGAATATTGCGCCTTAGGAAAGATAGTCCCAGCCTGCGGACTAGGTAACTGCTCAAGGACATGTAAATAGCGTTTAGCTTTCATGTCCCCAGTGGCGCAATTGGTTAGGCGTTGACGGTCTGAGCCAAAGGTTCCTGTGAAATTTTTTTTCCTATTTTTCATCAATAATTTGAACAGCTAGGTATGGCATGGGATAAAACCCGCACAGAACATTCATGAGTTATTCTTCAGTGAATAAAATTTTATGCACTACGTTTATATTGAAGCACGTCGCTTATGACATCATGGCCTGAAAATTAATGAAGAATTAATGAAGCACTTTCCAGTTTGTCGTCGTTCATTAAACATTTTCCGTTTATTTTATATCTTTAGAGATCGATTTGGAAATTTTTAAGTATCGTATGTGACTATTAATATACTTTACCTTTAGTTTTAAATAAATTTATAGCAGAATAAAGTATAAAGTAATGATTTAAAATTGAAAAATATTATGGGATGTGTATCAAGAATATGGCATTTGGTAAAATCACACATTAGCATCATTAGCATTTTTCTTATTCCCGTTGAAATAAACTTGAAAAAGAAAAGTATAGATTTATTTAATAGCTCAAGGGTCTGGAGATATTTATTTTTTTTTGAGACAATCTGTAAATGCTTTTAATACATCAAATATTCTTGTGCCTTCAGAATATTTGGAATTTTCAATATTTACTTTAGGAACAGTTTTATTAGTTACTTTAAGCATTTTTCGGTAATTAAATTATTGAAATTTAATAGTTAATTAATTGCACACAAAAATGCATAACAAATTTATATGGCGGCATTTTCCGATATTAAAGTTGTGGAATGTGTAGCAATTGAAGTGGAAAGTTTATTATGTCAATAGCGTGTTGCTACAATTTTAATTTTAACATGCTAATGGACGATAAAGCAGAATTAGACGATTTCTTTTTGAACATATTGTCAGCATAAACCATTTCAATAAAAATATACTAGCTCAAATATACAATATTTTGGATCTTATGCTGTAATAAGGTATCCCAAAATTGTGGATCTGCATGCATGAATAAAAATTCTAAGAAAGAACTCTGGTGTGGAACTCTCTGTAAAAGAAGGGAACATTTCTAACCACAAAGAAAACGTCCAAGATATGTGAAATACTTGCTTTATTGATTTAGTAACTGATTTCCTAGCATTAAATTTACCTATGAAATTAAAAGCAATAAATATTTAAATTTTATTAGGGTTAATGATAGGATAGAGTTCGATATTTATCGGAAACACACAAACGATTATCAATACATACATAAGACTCACTTCACTGTAATTATATAAACATGCTATGATCCACCGCCTTCTCAACTAAACTTTATTCATTCAAAATGGAATACCATTAAATCCTTAGTTAGGTGGTGTGCCTTTTCGATACAATTATCGAAAATCTTCACCGTAGGCATAAGCTTCTTAAGAGCAGAAAAGATTCCATTACTGTAATTCAAGAAACAATAACTCCTGGTTGCATAAAAAGATTTTTAGTACTTTAAAATTAAAAAGTGATACTTTAATAATAATGAATGAATATAAATAGATGACGGCCGTTTCGATCAAGCCATCTTCATAAACGAATTAAACATTTAAAAGATGGAACTTTATGACAGACCGACCAAAGACCTTTCTTATTGTCTTTGGACCGACTGAGCGTGATTTAAATGAACAATAGGCCAAACAATTAATGTCACGAAAGGAACAAGATAATACAATTTTCATCGCAATTTCAGTGTGCCAGGAATTTAAATAAATAGCTAATAATTGATAATAAAAATTTCATAGATATAAATGCAAGTATAAAGTTAAAAATTAAAAAATAAGGCGATTTAAATCATTTATAAACCAGATTTTTTAAGACGCTACGTGTCTGATTCAAAAGATATTTGTACAGTATGCTTAATAAGTTTTGATTTTTGAACTTGAAAAATTTTAATATTTTCTATGAGGGAAATTCTACGAGAGTCTTCTTTCAATTTTGAGTCATTTATTGATCAGAATTTGTGTTGAGAGTCGAGGATACGTTGGGCGAAGTTGGATTTATTGTCTCTAAATTGTCTTAACGTACAGGGGTTGGACAAAATATTTAGACACCTTTGATTTTAGACATTTTGTCGAATATCTAGAAATACTTGACCAATTATCCTGAAACTTCAGGGATGTAAAAAGCATGTTACATCTCATATATTTCAGCGAAGGTTTTGTCCGAAGATAAATAGGGGACCAGCAACAAATTGAACAAAAAAATAATGTTTGGAATCACCCTGTAAATAATAATGCTTGAAATGCGTTGTAGTTGTAGCATATCATTATTAGGCTTCTTTTGCTTATCTGTGTTCATTTGTATGAGAATAGCACGTACAAGGGACATACTGAAAGTAATGAGCCACATTTCAAACTATAAACTTTTGTCTATTTCTCAACATAATCTCCATTCCTTTGGAAACATTTTCCTCACCGTTGTGGAAGTTTGAAAATCCCTTGAGGTAGAAATCCGTTCCAGCTCGCCGAAGGCACTGAAGCACTGCCCTCTTCACGTCTTCGTCTGTCGCATAGCGCTGGCCTCTCATCTGCCCCTTCACAAAACCAAAAAAGATGCTCTCCAAATTTTTAGGGTCATAAGAGCGAAAGAGCTATCATATGTGCGTACGGCGGGCCTACGGCATATTGACTTCATATCAGCGTAAGGAGAAGTTGATACTGGTGTCCGGTCCAAAAATAAAAATTATAGGTTGTCAAGTTTCCTGAAAATGGATTTGAAAAATCCTGCATTTTATAAACAAACAACTTAGGAAAAAAATTTCCATTTTTTTAAAGAAACCTTTATATGCCCATGAAAATACGTGCTACTTTCATACAAATGAATACAGATAAGTAAAAGAAGTCTCATAAGCATATGCTACAGCTATAACGCATGTTAAGCATTATTTTTTACAGGGCAATCCCAAACATTATTTTTTTTTCAATTTGTTGCTAGTCCCCTATTTGCCTTCCAATTGCACATTTGTTCAACAGCAAATTCCAAATAAAACAAAAAAAAGTTCACCAAAATTCAATTAGCGGATCACCCACAATCCTCATTGCAAGCTCTGCAACCGGACAATTAGCTCTTCTACAGTTTGTTGCTTATAAAAAATCATCTGATACAAAGTAAGTCTTTCCATCAGTCCAGATAGTGTTCAATGTGATGTCCACTTGCACCATAGCATAATTGCGCACGACATTTCAACGATACTATCACATCAACAAACGTGGCCGGTGTTATTGGTCTGCATGCTTCCTGAATTCGTTGTTGCAGATCCTCTTGCGAGGTGGGCTGTGTACTGTGCCATCTTGCTTTGGTCTGACTTTTTCTCAGCTTCAAGATGCCTTTTTATACCACTTGCACAGGAAACTGGTGACTTTATAGTAAATTGTGGAACTTTCCAGAATAGGATGAGGATGGTGCATGAAATAATTTGCATGCTTGGCAAATGGTATTCAGAAGAAAAAAAGCACTCGGAGGTTACTTCCGAGACTTGAACCCAGGATCTTTGGACTCAGTTGCTCTTGTTTCCTCCTATGGCCACTCATCCCTTACCCCAAATTTGATAGAAATGAAGGTTTTAATGTTGCAGAGCTTGCACTGAGGATTGTGGGTGATCTGCTCATTGGATTTTGGTGAACTTTATTTTGGTTTTGTTTGGAATTTGCTGTTGAACAAATGTGCAATTGGAATTTTGTTGTGTATCTGTTACGGTTTTCGAGATAGAATTTGGATGTGTCCTAATTTGCATATTTGCTCCATCAGATAGAGCACCCTCAAGTTCTGATTCATTCCCTGTATTGGAATTTACGTAACTACATTGGTATCCAAGATAGGAAGGGGATAACAGACTTTTGACTCACCCTTCATAAACTCCAAAACAGTTGTATTTGTCAAGATTTTTTGAGATTCTTATTGAAGAACTTTTCCGGTGATTATTGGTTTTGAGGAATATTCCGATATTTTTTTTATTTGAACAGATTTGTAAGCTAATAAACGGAGTTTCCAATAAAAAGTGAAAGATGTCAATTTTTTTAGATGTGTCAGTCGAACTTCTCCCACATGCTTCCTGGGGAGATTTTTACAACACAGTCTCTTTCTCTTGTTCGCGGAAGTCTGAAACAACCTTCAGTATATACAAAGTGTGAGTCAAAGGGTGAAACAACCTTCAGTATATACAAAAAAATTTTGCAATATTTTCATAATTGGTGACTTTTCAATGAAAGCTGCCTAGAGGTCAAAGTAAGATTCTGGTGTTGCAGCTATCTTTCTGCCAGTTTCTTCGATCCCGCGGAGGTATAAGTTCTTGTCCTTCGCGGTGAAGAATTCCTTCACTTCAGCTGCCATCTCCTCCTGACTGTTAAAGTATCGCCCACGAAGAAGTGGACCATGAACCATACTCTGTATGTTGAGTATCGAATCAGTTCGATTCCTGGGCTATCCGAGTGGTATGCGGCCTTGAACTGCTCTGTTCACCAGTACAGGGACTTCTTCTTCAAAGCGGCATACTTCCACGTTCATAGTATTGTTGGCATTGATTGTTTGACCGTTTGGAATTTTTGGCCTTTTCCCTCAAAAATTCCACCAGATGCAGAGCATCACTTTATGCTCGTTATGCAACAGGTTAGGAAACTAGGAGTATTTTCTAGGAGTTCTTTGCGCATTTCCATTCGGCAGTTTGCTTGATCTGGCGTCATTTCGTGAGAGACAATGCAGTAGCTATTTGCCAAGATCGTGAAGATGATCTGTGATATGCACGCTGAGATCTGTGATAGCTGGTAGTCGGATTTGCCTCTACAAACGATTTGCTCATTGTTTGATCTCGGATTCCACGGTTCGCAGCCACCGGCCCTTAGTGATCGTCGACGTTACTGTCGCCTTAGCGAAACTTCATGATTTCCACCGCAAGTCACCCAAATGGGTGGATTTCCAATTTCGTGCACACGTTTTGCCAAATTTTCATGATTTAGTGCCCTCTGGTGTGGGAGTAGAACAGTAAGAAAGGACTCTCCTCACCACAAGTTGCTTATCTATATTACGCCGTTCTTGCCATTTGGGATCATTGACCGCAGAGAGTTATAGATGTCTCGTGTTGCTTCAGCAGCGTTATGGCAAGTACAAACTCGTTAGCAAAAGTTCCCTAATTAGTCGATTTTAGCAGTATTTCTTTTTAGGCTGAGATGGATGGTGTTAATTAGTCGATTAATCTTTAAACTGGCGTCCGGGCTACATGCTCCAGCAAGGAACAGCCAAAGCTGTCTGAGGACCTGGCTAAGGAACTTCGAGCACAGAAATAGATTTTATGCTCGAATAATATTCGCAGTCCGACGAAGCCGTCATAGCATTGCCGGGAAGTTGAAAATAGAAAGACGCCTCGAGGATAGGAAAAAACATCTATATGCTGACGGATCTATTTATTCCATTCAAGAAGGAGTAATGACTTCAGAGGGAACTACCCTCTTCCAGATGACAGGTGGCGGGTTATCGATCCATGCGAGCCCTCAGTTCTTTTTTGATGAACGCGATGGGAACGAACTAAAGTAAGTCTGGTTTGCAGGGGTTCGTTAGAGGAATCGTCGAATAGGCAGAGAACGACTGGTAAGAAAATTCTCATCATCCCGTAGTGCTGCCTGAGCCTGTCCCAAATGGATTGTGCGAAGAGATACTCGAAGAACAAATGGGGTATAACTCATCTTCTTAGGCATCCAAACCACAGATGGAACGGCGAAATGTAATGCTGTGCACAGGAAAATTTAACAATATATGGGCTTTTGCACTGGATGTCTGTGGCGGCTTAAATAATATTCGCCACGGTTTGTTTTGTTTTTTTTAATTCAACACACTTTTTTAATTTTTTCTTTTCTTTTTTTACATTTTAGCTTTTATTTAGGCACTCAGATTTAGGCATTAAAGTTGAAAGTTTCATGCCTTATCATGCCTAAATGGCTTTAACGTTACTCGTAACAAGAGGGCAATTTATGTTAATGAAGTCATACTTCTCGCTTCCTCTTTCTCCTCCCCTTTGTTCTTCTTGTTGTTATTTTACGATACACCTCATTCAAATGCATCTCAATAAAATAAACAAATAAATTCCTCGCAAGAAGAGAAGCACGCAACGCTTCCGAATGCTTTTTAGAAACCATTACACAATTCAATCGAGGTCACGCGGGATGGCGTTTTCTCGTGCTCCCGTCGAATCATCTTTTCACTTCATTAATAAAAAACGCGCACGAATTTGAAGTTGTATACAGCAATGTTTATAAAGTCACGAATATTTCCACTTCCTCTTCTAAATAGGCACTCGGTAATGAGCGGAAGGTTAATCGCCACTCGATCTGCATTTATGGGAAATCGACGGCGGCGGCGGCGGCTTCTTTCGACTTCGGGCCGAGGGCGGGGAAGGGGAGCGAGTTCTGTCGCCGGAAATGTCGTAACAGGGGCTGGAAAGCCGTGATGCTTATCGTACTGCGTCGAAGGTCAGTTACAAAGGAAAACACCGAGAGAGGGAATAAAAAGAAATCTCTTTACAGCTTTTTTTTCCCAATCTCGACAGTAGCCCACTGTACGTGTCAAGCGTGAAATGATGGATTCGTATAATTGATCAAAGGCTGGCGTCTCTTGTCATTGGGGTGTATTCAACTTTCTCTCGCATACATTTTCATTTGCGATCATTAATGTGTATTATCTCTGTTAACTATTCGAGAAAGTCAGTTACTTCAAGAATAATGGATGTACAAGTTTAGCGGAACTAAACTTCACTTCAAAGATCGTGGTTTCCGAGATTTCACCTTCATCGCTCCAGATATTGAGATTTGCGTCTTGAGTTTTTTTATCTTCTCCACGCGGCTTAGAAGAAGATAATCTGTGAGGTACAGAATATTTATATATATTTTAAATAACTTCTGTTAAGAGCTATTGTAGGTGATGCCACTATAATCTATATATACAGAAATCTTCGTATATTCCACAATTACTTGCTTAAATACTAAGGTAAACAATAATGTACACTTATTAAGTAGCCTACTATTTTGATACCACAATGTACTGAAAATGATTGAAATTTAAGACTACATTATATATCGATGATATCATGTTTTCCTTCATGTACATTGTCCTTGATTAAGATGTCAGCTTTCAGTATAGTGGTCCGGATAACCAACTTTTTAGCGACGGATAACTCGGAATTTGCTTAAGAAATTGTACAAGAAGTGTATGCTTCTAGTGCGTTAACATTTCGTTAAGTTTTATCTTTATTTTCCTTAAATATTAACGAATCCTGAATTAGTATGAGCATTGGTATACTGAAATACACATATACCAAGTTTTTTTCCTCTTACAAATTAGTTTTTGCGTTAAAAAAAAACAAAAACCATGATTGTCTATTTTTAATCCCACAGTATTCAATAGAATAAATGCCAATTCTCTGTATGGCATTTATTCCAATTCTCTGTATGGCATTTAAAGAATGATCTCGTAAAATTCATTTTTATTGGTATACCGAGAATTAATAACAATTTTATGTTTCTGGAATAAACCGAGAGACGTGATCTAAGTTTCCTGTTGTAATACTAAACGTTGCTCGGGAATACTGCTAATAGGGTAATAGGAAAGCATTCAAAACATGATTTAATTCAGGAAATTCAAAAAAACTTTTTTTTTATCATCTTTTATGCCCTATTAAACGTCCAGCATAAATTTTATTAATCCGTTAACCAGTCTGGTATTATTTATCCTTTGAATTATTTTATGAAATTTATTTGGTAAATTATCAATTCCTGCTTATTTGTTTCATTAAGGACAATATTCTTGGAATATGTTCGCTAGAAGTTTACCTCAGCGGAAGTTTCAAACTAATTTTCGTATTATTCTGCTGTTTTGTATACGTCGCAGGACAATTGTCTCGTAAAATCAGCCATTTTAAAAAGTTTTACCTTTTTTTGCAAAACGCCGCCTTTATGTCGAAAAACCGTTTTTATTTCAATTAGGCCGAGGAATCCAAGCCGTTCTTTTGTATACGATTAATGAACTCCAGCCTTAATGTAATGGAAACGAACGCAAACCAAACATGCTAGCAAAACTTTTAGCTTTAACTTGTGGTTTGTTCCGAGCAACTAGTTAATAACTCAGGTTTTATAACAACTAGAAATTTTGTTATAATAGGCTACATATACCTGTGTATACTGTTAAAATTTGATCGAATTTCAACGAGTAGTTTCCGAGTTACGCCGCGTTCAACATCGTGTCACTACACAGTAGGCTTTTGCAAAAAGACCAATTCGTTCTGAGGTATTGTAAAACTTCTCTAGCCGATATGAGCGTTGTCTTCCCTCGGTTGGAGCTGTTTGTTTTGCAGTAATAAAATATCGAATTTATTAACAAATGCGGAGTATGGTTTCCAAAGTAATCTGTTAGTTGGTTCGGTGAGCGAACATGTTTACGAAACGGAATCAGTGAGCCGAATGAGAAAGAAGAGCTTTTTTATGAGGCTGAATTAATTTTCCGGAGAATGAGAGGAGCCGCTGAATAAAAACCAAATGCGCGTGTTGGAAGTTATGGAGGATAAAAAAGGTATAAAAGCAGCCTGGAGATGGGTGAAGAGTACCTCTCTGGAGGCCAAGTTAAAATAAGCTCTAAACGATAATTTTTTAATTCCTCGGCACGTGGTTGAAATATTTGTTTCTTCTGCAGTTTTCTTAAAGAGTAGATATCTTACTTATCTTACTCATAAGGGTCTTATTACTCAAAGAGTTTTTTAATATAAAAGACCAGGCTGATTTATCTGACCTAAAGCCATCCGCATACAGACAATTCAAATAGCTTTTCAAACTATTCAAAAAAAAACCCAACAAAACACAAACTGCCATTACGATCTAAAAGATTGCCTTAGAATTCTCAGATTTGTGGCAGGCTTCATGTAGATATCATCAATTTTGGGATCGCATCCAAAGAGCTTGTTACTGTTATCTACAATGATTTGATGTAGAAAGGAAATCTTTTTTTATTATACGAAATAGTATCTAATTTAAGTTCTGTATTCCTGCTTCCAACTCACGAAACATGTTTTTGATATACCGATTGCTTCTCTCTATGCTATTTTGAGTCTAGAGATGATGTGGATATCTGCTTATTTCATTCAGATGCCGATGTGTTGGCCAGGTAGCTGAGAGCGCTGGAGCGTAGGCTTCCTAGTTCTCGAATCTGCCGAGTCGCGGCTTCGAATCTCGCGGGTGAACACGGATGTGTGTGTTTGTCTCAGCAATGATTAAAGATATTAATGTCTGAGGAATGCGTAGACATATTAATCATGTGAACAGGGCGCAAAATGACCTAGATGTTGACGCGCCCCCCCCCTCCCCAAAAAAAAATAACTAACTAACGAATCAGATATAGGAACATTTTCTGGATTGCTTGTAATCTCAGATAGGCACTTGTCCTGTCTTAATGTTGGCATTTTTAATGTTGAAGATACTCTTAAGTTTTCTTTTTTAATCTCAGTTGTTATTGGGGTTTTCTTTCTTTTATAAGCATTCTTTTACTTTTAACTTGTCTGATTTGGTGATGAGTCTCATGTAGTGTCACCTGGAGGCGACTCCTAACGAAGATATTTGGTGTACCAAAGAAATTATAGGACTGATCATCTTGTCAATTAGAGTAGAAAATATCGTAAAAACATTAACTTGAATAAGTAAATATCAAACTTGGCTTCAAAGAAGATCTTGAGCACACTCTTGAATAAACGAGAGACGGAACACTTTGCGAGAACGATTCTCTTTAGGGTATTTAAAATCATCACTGATGAGTGAAGATGCTAGTTGAAGATAAAGAAACTTATATTCAAAAAATAATTCTACACAATTGAGATAATGACTATCTTTCCAAGAAGCATGCCTTAACGCTCCATGGGTAGATTTCATATACATAACATTGAATTGGCCGCTAGCGATTGAGAACACTGGGTTAAGTAAACATGAATTGATGCAATTAAGAAATGCTAAGTGATTCTGAAGCACATTTATCTTAATCAGAGAAACTTGAAAATGATCAACTTCAGGAAAGTCACAAATATAAAAATTGCTGACGTTACCACGGAAATAAAACTGACATGCTGTCGTAAAGGAGCTAGATGGCACATCAGACTATGGCGAACAGTTAATCCCTAATGACGATGATTGACATTGACCGCTTTCGATTTCAGTTATCGTTTTTTGACGGACCTCGGAACTGGCGGTTGCGGTCGGCTCACTGGATAAAGGAAAATTACAAAGACAGCAATTAAAATTATCGTCTTCTAAGTTCCTTGCCAATGGACAGGATGCCTCCAAAGCAAATGCAATTGAAGAGTCTTCTAAAACTAAGACATTGCAACTACCGTCCTTCGTGGAGGAAGGCGGCTTAGGCATCGAGGAAATAGGAGTCCAAAGAGAGCTTTCTGGCAGTCTGGTTCCTGTGGGTGATTCCGGGGAAAATGTCCCGATAACGGGACTACGCTGGCTATTTTTGCTTAGAAAATTAGCATCACATCCCCGATTCCGAAGAATAATTTCTTCGCATTCCCATGAGTCCCCTCAGTTCGAGACTCTTTCGCTCGTGAAGACTAATAAGAACGTGAAAAGGCTAGACGGTTGAAGTTTAGTCTTTTTTATTGTAAATGCTTTCATTACATTAAGGCTAGAGGTCTATAATCGCATTACATATCTGCTACAATTCTTCATCCTGATTGAGATAAAAACGTTTTTTCAACAAAAAGGACTAAATACGCTAATCTTATAATTGTCCTGTATACCAAGACAAAACCAGTACCGCTACTTAGTATTTGAAAAGCCCAAAGGCGAAAGAGTACCATTAAGCTTAAGGAAAGATCCTTCAAAAAAAAAATCAATTTATCTCAATTAGCCCCAAGATATTTGCACAGGCATAAACATTAACTACGGCAGTGATGTTATCGATTTTTCAGTTATATTCTCTATTTGCTTATGAAAATAAATTTAAAATCGTCTTCGGAAAATATTTTCTTTCTTGACGGGTCATCGAGTCGTTTAACTAAAGCATATATAATATAATATAATATAAAAAAATATATTATATCCTTCCCTATACTCATATTTTCTACTCATGTTCTAATACAACCCATTCTCCCTATGTTCTATTAGGTTGATGCAAAAATAATGGCTTACTTTAAAATGCAATAACTCGTTTGAAAGTAACATCCAGCTGAGTCAACACACTTTTGCCAACGAGATACAAGCCTGTTTATTCCGGCGGCGTAGAATTCTGGACTTCTGGAGACGACGAACTCGGTGAAGGCAGTTTTCGCATCGTCGGGGTTTTTGAAGCATCTCCCACCCAAGAAATTATCGAGGTGCTTGAAAAAGTAGTAGTCAATTGGCGAAAGATCAGGTGAGTACGCTGGATGATCAAGAGTTTCGTAGCCAAGATCATTTAATTTCTGTCGGGTGACCATTGCAGCATGCGGCCGAACGTTGTTGAAGGAAGATCGGAACTTTCCGATTGACTAATGCTGGTCGTTGTTGTTGTAATTTCTGATGCATGTCATCGATTTGTTGAACGTATGATCGGGCAGTAATGGTTTCACGCTGATTCAAGAAGTTGTGATGAATGAGTCCGGTTGCAGACCTCCAAACAGTCATCATTTTGTCTTATCGAGCTTTTTCACCTTTCCAAATGGCGAATGACCTGCGAATGGTCTACCTTTAGCTCTTCAGCAGCTTCTCGTGTGAATTTACGCGGGTCGGCTTCCATTAATGTCTTCAATTGGTTGTCGTCAACTTTCGATGGACCGCCGCGACCATCCTCATTTTCAAGGGTCATAAAGCCGCCACGGAATTTTTCAAACCATCTGCGCGTTGTACGTTGAGAAATTGTCCCGTCAACCCATGCTTTGATGACATTTCGAGTCCCGTCAACCCAAGTTTGAAATCATGCAATAAAATGATGTGTTACTCTTGTGTAGACAGCATTTGCAAAATTGATCTAATCTTTCAAAACGTAAGGCATTTGAACAAGTTTTTAGCATCAGCTTTAGAATGGTATGTCACATGGCTGTATTAGTCATATGGCTGGTTTAGTCGAGAAATAATTTGCATACCGACTCACCTACATCTACAAAATGCAATCGGCCATTAATTTTTCACCAACCTAATAATCTGAACTATTCTACCTATACGCATCATATTATACACGAACAGTTAGAGGTTCAGAATAAACTTCTAAATCATTTTGAGTGGATACACATTTAAATTAAATTAAACATTTCAATTTAAATCAGATAAATGAAAGGTGCTTTGTACCCACATACCTACATTGTATTATTCAGGGCGTCTGATAATCCAAATAACTCAAAAAATACTCATCATACAAAAATATAAAAAAATACATATTTAATAGTTTTAAAAAAAGCTATCTAACGATACCAAATTTAATCTCCAAACTCCACCCTCCGAAGGTGAGGGAGAGGGCAACTTTGAAATCTTAAATAGGAACCTATATTTTTAATGGTATTTTCAGATTGTACACAACATTTCAGAAATGTTTTATTCTAGGTGTTTTTTTCAACTGATCCAACCGTTTAGGAGATCGAGGCACAGAAAATGTGAAACTTCTTAAGTTTTGAACCTTATTTTACTGATGAAGACAAAGAGATTGAGGTGGATCTTACATTGTTAGAAACATTCTACTTTTTGATGGTCTTTAAGAATGACTTCGTATTCTTAAAAACCATCAAAATAAACAGGAATCTCTCTAAGACCCACTCTCTATCTCTTTGTCTTCATCGATAAAATTAGGTTCAAAACTTTAAAATTTCCACACTTTCCGTGACGCTGTCTCCTAAGCGGTTGGATCAATTAAAAAAACACCAAGAATAAAACGTTTCTCAAATGTTGTGTGCAATCTGAAAATGCCATTAAAAATAGGGGTTCCTATTTAAAACTTCAAAGTTTCCCCTCCCCCCAACCCCCCTCAGAAGGGGGGGGGGGGCTAATTTTTTAATTAATGAATTTACCCCGCGAAATAATTCACTTTTGATTTTGGACATTTTTCCGTACAATACTTAGTTTCCGAGATATTCACTTGTCTCAAGATAAATGCCTCACCATGTATAAAGATCACCTGCATTGTTCAAATAATAAACTCCAACATCATCTGACCGATCATCAGCTACTATAAAGAGCCCGAGCTACGCCGGTTTTATCAGCTATTGTACGAGGTGCATTCAAGTTCTAAGGCCTCCGATTTTTTTTCTAATTAACTACTCACCCGAAATTGATGAAACTGGCGTTACTTCTCGACGTAATCGCCCTGCAGACGTACACATTTTTCACAACGCTGACGCCATGATTCCATGGCAGCGGCGAAGGCTTCTTTAGGAGTCTGTTTTGACCACTGGAAAATCGCTGAGGCAATAGCAGCACGGCTGGTGAATGTGCGGCCACGGAGAGTGTCTTTCATTGTTGGAAAAAGCCAAAAGTCACTAGGAGCCAGATCAGGTGAGTAGGGAGCATGAGGAATCACTTGAAAGTTGTTATCACGAAGAAACTGTTGCGTAACATTTTCAGGTCGTCATGCAGGATTGTGTGCACAGAACCCACGCAAATGCCAACTCTGGAGGCGATCTGTTCAACAGTCATTCGGCGATCCCCCAAAACAATTCTCTCCACTTTCTCGATCATGTCGTCAGACCGGCTTGTGCGAGCCCGAGGTTGTTTCGGTTTGTTGTCACACGATGTTCTGCCTTCATTAAACTGTCGCACCCAAGAACGCACTTTCGACACATCCATAACTCCATCACCACATGTCTCCTTCAACTGTCGATGAATTTCAATTGGTTTCACACCACGCAAATTCAGAAAACGAATGATTGCACGCTGTTCAAGTAAGGAAAACGTCGCCATTCAAGTATCTAAAACAGTTCTCATTCTCGCCGCTGGCGGTAAAATTCCATCTGCCATACGGTGCTGCCATTTCTGGGATGTATTGACAATGAATGCGGCCTCATTTTAAAACAATGCGCATGTTTCTATCTCTTTCCAATCCGGAGAAAAAAAATCGGAGGCCTTAGAACTTGAATGCACCTCGTATATAAAGCATCCATCACCCCCACCCTCAGGATAGTTCAGTGTTTCTAAAATTATTAAACACGTATTTTTTTTCTCACGTTAAATGGGACAACCTGTATAAGACATTGGCCTAATTTTGAAGTGTTTTTAATTGTGTTAGAAGATATGTTCTAAATCCAAGATATTATTTTTACAACTAATTTTTTTACAAAATCGTTAATACAACTTTTAATACATGAAACAATTAAATTACTATAAATTATCTCCTTATATAAAAAAACACATGAAATGAAATCATTAGAAATATAGTTGAAAGTTAATAAAATTCACCAAAATTATCATTGTTGTCCAGTTACCTTAAAATTTCTTAAAATCAGTTGAAAGGAAATTAAAAGTGTAGCTGGTTTCGGAGGGTTTAATGGTTATTTCTGAGGAGATTTAATATTGTAGTAGTGATTAAAGTCGTTTGTAAAATATGTTGGTATTTTTTATTATTGTTAGTATTTTCTAATATTTTCTTATGATTGCTGAAGGTTGTAGATGAAAGGATCGTGGCTGCCTTATTACTAGCAGTTGTTTGATTTTCTTTTTTTTGGGGGGGGGGGGGGGGGATTAATGATAGTTGAGTTATTAAATGAAGAAATAAGTAGTTAATTGATAAATTCATTGGGATATTTGTTTTTTAACATACTTATGTTGTTGTTTTTTTTATTAGTCCAATTTTTGTTTTTGGATTCTTTTTATTTCTATTATTTTCAGTCATAAATCATTCTATTATCAACGAATCTTGTTTTTCTTCGACGTTTCTTCCTTCTACAAGTTCTATTTGTTCGTGATTGGCATCTGAAGCTCCATCACATGAACCAGCCAGAATCTCAGTTTACTCCTATCTATTAAAAAGAACTGATTCTGAGAAACCTTTGAACTAATTGGACAACAAATAACACTGATTTTTCAACTTTGGTAAACTTTATTAACTTTCAACTTTATTTTTAATGATTCTTACTTCATTCACTTTTTATACAAGGTTTTTTTCTAATATAAATTTCATAATTGCCTCCTTAATCTTATTAATTTGTTACATATGTATTTCCAGTTCATGATATTATCCATTGCTTTAAGAAGTTGCTCAGAAGTAAGTAATGCTCCATATTTTTTTCTCAATAATAGAGGATTAAAAGTGAAACGTTTGCAAATTTGCGGTTTTCTGCCTTAGTTTGCGGAATTGTATGGCATTTCGATAGATAACACAACTATAATAATCTTCTACAAACAAACAGCTGTAATTGAATCCTTTATTACGGGGAAAGAAACCGCAAATGTTGAACATTCACAAACATTTGTGCGCTGCCTTGTATTGAAGTTGTGCAGTCGAAAGCAGCATCGCTTTCTCACTGGGTTCAGAGAGTTAAAGAGGACAAAAGCAGGTTTATACAAATCATGCATGCACTATTTCCCATTGGCTTAAGGCTTACAAGTTGATAGGACTTCAATGGAATAATAACATATAAAGGAAACATTATTTATGGGAATTGCTCATGAATGTGAACATTACTTTCATGCGTTACTTACAGAGCAACCCTCGTATTCATTTGTTAAATTTTAAGGTAAATTAAAGCAGTTGGAAGCAGTCGTTTAGAACTAATGCTATTTTCGGTAACATTCCCCATACGAAAAAGATGAAGTCTTTAAAAAGAATAAAAATAATCTCTATCTTAATTGATTTCCACCGATTGATTCCTTTGAATTGCAACCGTCTTGTGTGCTTTCGTGCTTTTCGGGTAGGACTTGGTTTTGAATAATTCGTGTGGCGAGATAAATGTACTGACGTCAACGTCTAAGTTTACTCAAAAAAAGAAAAAGTGGAAAAAAAACACGGTGTTTGGGGCGATAGTGATGTTGATAATTGAAATGAATCTGCGAGAGAGTTTGCCCTCGTTTGGTCTCCTTTTTGCAAGCTTTCCGGCGAAAAGTGAAGGAGAATGGCAAGAGGAAAAGTAGGTCAGTCGGCATAGATTCTGAAAAATAGGGAGCCCGACCTTGCCGCCATCGACGACAAAAGCATCGACCAATTATCGCCTCGCTCTGCTTGCTTTTTGAATGGAAGGAGAAAGAGATCTATGATGTCATAAAAGTATACACCTACCCCTTCCTTTCCCAAACAAATCAAACTTCGATTAGAAATCGAAGAGGTTTGTCCAATTTGCTTTTGGAGAAAAGGAAAAGGTCAGAAGACCTACTGGCGTATGATCTAGTAATCATAAAGAATTTAAAAAAAAAAAAAAAAGTTAAACGACGCAATTTGCTTAGTTCTTTACGAAATTGTTAAGTGTCAAATAATTTTTTGCTCAATATAATGTAACGTTTTTCACGTCCAATGGCAATGTCGACCCTCTTAAAAGGAAGCGTTGCAAAGGCTTAGAATTTAATGTTGTGCTCGGCTTTTTCGTCCATTCATTACATCCTTCTGCAAAAAAAAAAATTGTCAAGACTTGATTGTGTCCATAAATCTCCACGTGCCCGTCCTATTTCCAGCAGAAGGGTTAATTTCTGTGAAAGGCTTTACGTTAAGAAGACTTTCCCTTGCACGCTGGAAAAAGACACAAGAAATATATATTCATAGTTTTAGCTGTTGGCATTGTCAATTAGGCACAGTCAAATCTTGATCGTAATATATTTTCATAACTGAAAAATGATAACTAATTTTTACTGGCAAACGGAGAACGAAACACTTTATCGATTTTTTAAATTGACCATATTGTTTTCTGTTAGGCAAAGAAGGTTTCGTTGTGCTTGAAAACAAGAAAGCTTATGCATCCACTTGATTCTTATTTTTAAAAAAGAAATCTTGAAAATTTTAAGCTTTCACAAATTTCTAATTATCAAACCAAAATTATTGCAATTTCTACAGATTAAATATACTGAATCAAATCTCAGAGTTAACGTCCGTTTTAAAAGTGAAAAAAAAAATTTTGATTTAAAATTTTTTAAATATTCATTCCATTACATGGAACCGCAAAGGATTATGAGTGAAAACCGTTGTTGGAAAAGATTGTGGGTAAAACCGTTTTGTAAAGGGTAATGGATATTATCACGGACGCATAATTATACTGATACCTTAATTTTTTAATTATCATCCTATATACATACTATTCATCTTTCTTTTATAGATTGGGCATGAAAAGCATATAATCGCCTACACAGTCTCAAGTGATTTCTTTCTTCTCTATTTCATAGAACTTATCAGTTTCTAAAAACAAACATATGGATTCCTCGATATTTCTAAAAAAAACAAAAACAAAAAAAAAAAAAAAAAATACGCCATTTACAGTAAAATTTTGGATGGAAATAAAAAGAGCAAACATTTGTCGTCAAAATTTGTAATTGTGCTCTTGTGTGCGTTATGATGAAAACCAATTTTATGGGCCTATGCTCAAGATATAACGGGTTTAACTTACTAAGATGTCCTGTCCAATGCTTAAGTAAATTATACATCATTTGCATGGCATGCGTTTTTCAGGACTAATTTATTAAACGAATTTGGTCAATACAGTAATACCCTGCTTAGCGCTAATTAACCTTAGCGCTCTCTTTTCGGAGACTCTTTCTAACGACTATCTCAGTTCTCAACCTGACCTTTGTAAGTGCAGACCTCGTAAATTTAATTCGTTTGTTGAAATTCAAACACTACTCCCTTAGAGTGATTTTGTAATCAATCATACTATTGGGAAACACCGATAATATATCACAATCTATGAGGTAATTTTGATAAACCTCTGAAAAAGGCTTTAAAAGGACGGCTTTTCACCTCTGATCAAGAAGTTCGTGCTGTGGTGAAGGAATGGTTTCCGCTCCAGCCCACCAGCTTCTTCGTGAAAGTATACAGAAACTTGTCGAACGTTGAGACCGCTGCCTGATAAAATTAGCGTGATTATTTTTAGGCAGAGCCGTTCTATTACAGCTGGAAATTGTTCAAAATGCACTGCCAAACTAATCGGATTATGTCAAGTACCTCAGTCTATTTCTTTTCAACAACCTTTATAAAAAATAGAATCGTAATGGAAGCCAAGAGCGCTGGGATATTCAAAGTCCCGAATTCGAGTCCATGGTTTCAGGTTTTCAATTTTCGAGTCCATTTCAGTCGAAATCGACCCGCCGAATATAATTTTACAAATCAACTGGTCAAAAACTGGTTTTTTTTTTCAATTCTTGTACACTGATTGAACCTAGAATAGCTCATTGAATAATAAAAGCGTCGCTACATAAGTTTAAAAAATGTCCTCTTTTGACATGAAATTCAGGATTGCTTTCTATCTGTTAAAACATGTCGAAATGACTATTTAGAAGACTTTATTAATGATAATGCTTCGTATTTCTTAATTATAGTCTATTCATTTTTTACATCTGCTAATGATTTTCGACACTTGAATCATGATTCCCGCAAGAATTGCACTTTGTAACAATTATATGTATTCCCCATTCAGAGATAAATTACTGAAACAGAATGCTCGGGGGATCCTTCTGATCAAATACGAACGAAAATCACATTGAAATATTTATGGGTTTTTTTTGTTTCACTACTAGAGACTTTCGTACTTTTTGATGTATGTGCATCCGTATGTGTTAATACATGTATTTCAGATATTAATGTAGGTTTTATATTAATTTAAAAAACAGGGTGTACATAAATAATTACCCCAACTTCACTATTTTAAATAAGGGCTATTTAAAAAAAAATACAACCTTATTGTTCATCAGAAATCAAACATAACAGTCAAAAGTTTAAATTCAACACAGTTATAAGTATAGAAGGAGATGGAGCCAGAAACTGTGGACACAGATTAACAAAGGAAACCACTATTCCACATCAAAGGTTTATTGCAACGTATGCGCATTTTGGCAGCCAAGCTGCCTTTCTCAGAGTATACAAGAACTTGATCAGACCACAGAAGTTCTGTTCTGATAAAGTAGAAGAATTACAGAGTCACTTATATAGTAAAAGAGAGATAGTTACAATCCAATTACAGAAATAAATACAAGTTCAAAGTACATAAATTGAAACTACAGGTAGACGATGATCAACCAATCAGGAGTCGTTGTTGTCCATGATACGTTTATTCTTTCCATAGGTCAGTTTGGGAATATGTAAACGTTTTGCCAAGTCTCTCAATTGTGTCACGTCCATGGGGCCCAAGTCGCTGTTTAGTAAATTAGCAGGTTCTTCACTGGTGATGGCATACGACTCTAGGGAATTTAACAGTTTCGGGTCACTTGTGCTGTAGATAATTTCAAAGTCTTCAGGATTATAGTCGTGTTGGCAATCTAGGATATGGTCAGCGAATCTCGATACTGCAAAATTTCCTTTCCTGATACAAGCCAAATGTTCACAAATTCTTGTCTTGATTGCTCTCCGTGATTGCCCTAGTAAACCGCATTACATTTGGCACATGGTAATTTGTAGACTCCTGGTCTATTTTCCTGCGGAATTATATCCTTTGGGTTCTTTATCTGTTTTTTAGTTGTGTTTGAACTCCTATAGACTATAGTAAAGCCAAATTCTCTTGGGATCCTCTTCATGCCCCTATTTAGTTGTTGATTGTAGGGCAAGGCTAGCACTCTTCCTGGGGTGTTTCCTTTCTATAGTGTGGTGATGTTTTCCAGGTTGATCTTGTGTTTCACTTTTTTGGAGATGCTGTTAACCATTTCTTTCTGGTAACCGTTCAATCTAACAAATTTCTCGATTGTTTTAAGTTCATTTTTCTTGCTTTTTGCGCTCTATATACCATATGTCGAAATGCTGCTAATTTATGCTGGTAGCTATGGTTAGAGTCTTTTTTAATAAAATTTGGGACGAAATTTGCTTTCCTGTGGATGTCGTAACTTAGTTCCTCTCCTGATCTTGTTAATCTAATGTCCAGAAATGGAAGGCTACCATTGGCCTCTACTTCCTTAGGAAACTTAATATTAGGGCATGAATTATTAAGGTTGGACAAAAAGGTCTTATTAAAAATTGAAAATACATCATCCACGTATCTTAGCTACACATTTGGAAAATATTTGAATTCTGTTAAGGCTTGGTTTTCTAATTTTCTTATGTAGATATTAGCTACAAAAGGGCTGATGCTGCTTCCCACAGGAGTACCATCGGCCATTTTGTACCATTTGTTGTTAAAGGCAAAAACATTGTTGAATAAAATAAGTCTCATGACCTTTATAACCTTACTAACCCCTAAGGGCCACTCATTCTCATCCATTGTGTCTTCAAGAACTTCAATTGCTCTTATAAGCGGAATGCTCGGATATAGTGATTCAATGTCAAACGAGATTAACACGTCATCACTTGATACTCGAGAATTCTTCAACTTATGGCATATTTCTATAGAATTTCTAATTGAGAAATCTAGACCATTTAGTTTTAATTTCATGAGGAAGTTTTTTAGCATAAACTTGGCTAAAAGGTCAGTAGGAGAATTGATGCTGTTTACAATAGGATAGAATTGTAGTTGCTGATAAGGAAAACTATTTTCATAATGTCCAAAAAATGCTTGATGAAGGCCCTTACATAGAACTCTGTAGCAACCCCTTAAAAAACTTAGTCACTAAAGTCAAGAAATGCATCAAAAAATATAATATTATCTTTAGAGACGCCAAACTACATGACCTACTGCCAGTCGATCCTATCCTGCCACGATTATATTGTCTTCCTAAAACCCATAAGGAAGGCAATAAGTGGAGACCTATTGTAATCAACAACTAAATAGGGGCATGAAGAGGATCGCAAGAGAATTTGGCCTTACTACAGTCTATAGGAGTTCCAACAACAACTAAAAAACAGATAAAAAACCCAAAGGATACAATTCCGCAGGAAAATAGACCAGGAGTCTACAAATTACCATGTGCCAAATGTAATGCGGTTTACTAGGGCAATCACGGAGAGCAATCAAGACAAGAATTGGTGAACATTTGGCATGTATCAGGAAAGGAAATTTTGCAGTATCGGGATTCGCTGACTCATATCCTAGATTGCCAACACGACTATAATCCTGAAGACTTTGAAATTATCTACAGCACAAGTGACCCGAAATTGTTAAATTTCCTAGAGTCGTATGCCATCACCAGTGAAGAACCTGCTAATTTACTAAACAGCGACTTGGGCCCCATGGACGTGACACAATTGAGAGACTTGGCAAAACTTTTACATATTCCCAAACTGACCTATGGAAAGAATAAACGTACCATGGACAACAACGACTCCTGATTGGTTGATCATCGTCTACCTGTAGTTTCAATTTATGTACTTTGAACTTGTATTTATTTCTGTAATTAGATTGTAACTAGCTCTCTTTTACTATATAAGTGACTCTGTAATTCTTCTACTTTATCAGAACAGAACCTCTGTGGTCTGATCAAGTTCTTGTATACTCTGAGGAAGGCAGCTTGGCTGCCGAAATGCGCATACGTTGCAATAAACCTTTGATGTGGAATAGTGGTTTCCTGTTGTTCTTGTTACAGTTATAAGTGTTCAATGTGAGCCCCTCCAGAAACACGAACGATTTAAATGTATATCCCAACTTTGGATATGCTACAGATTTGGCTGTTGCCACAGTTAGAAGAAGAATCTGGTGATTTCATTCTAGTGTACCACCCCATTGGCACTTAGCTGTTCGTGGGTTTTTAAATGAGAAATTGCCTTCTCGGTGGATTAGTCACTGAGCACCTTGCTCTTCATCAATTTTTTTATAACTAGCACGGAATAATATCTTATAATTGTGTTAAATTTTAAATTTCAACTGTTATGTTTGATTTCCGATGAAAAACATGTTTGTACTTTTTTTTTCCTTTTTAATAGCCCTGCAAAGTTGAGATATTCATTTATGTACGCCCTGTATAACTATGTTGATAAAATGAAGTTTTGGGTAATGAATTTTGAAAATTAATTTTTTTTCTGTTTTTTACCGTTTTTTTTAATACAAAATAGCGAATCTTTCACGAAACGTAAACAACATAATTGGGCATCATTATAGAAAATATAGAATTTCATTTTTTTTTGCTTGTTTTCTTGCAGAAGTTAAGATCGATGTTCCGCATTTGTCTTCATCGGTGGGTCGAATAAAAAGAGCAGAACCAATTGCAACCATTATCCTAAAGTGAGTTCTTGCTTCTTAAGTATTTATTTTTTTATTATTATTATTACTACTAATTTATTGTTCCTCACTATTGTAAACAATTGTAATTGTAAATAAATAAATAAATATTAAATAAATTATTAGACCGCCTAAAATAAATGAAGAATGCAATTTACAACAAGGAGGAGACTTTTATTTCTCTCTCTTTTCTTTCTTTATCTTTCTTTCTTTCTTCTTGAAAGTAAAAAATCAGTTTTTTTGCCTTCAAATTTTACAGGGTGAGCATATAAAGCCATTCTTGATTTCAACATTTATTAACTATTCTTGATATGTACATATATTTCTTTGCAATTTGTTCCAACTCATTATCATCGCCTTCATAGAAATAAAAGTCAAGAAGGGCAATGTCTGGAAGCG
Source organism: Rhysida immarginata (assembly GCA_023313115.1). Lineage (NCBI taxonomy): Eukaryota > Metazoa > Arthropoda > Chilopoda > Scolopendromorpha > Scolopendridae > Rhysida > Rhysida immarginata. Next base: position 744,036 of record JAHWFO010090254.1, on the reverse strand, counting down.
TTGTGCCCACGACTTGGAAGTTTGCATTCAAGAACTGACGAAAAACTTAACCCCCAGTCTGCTTATGCACTACTTTGTTGGAAGCTACGTATAGCTGAAACTTTTATTTTAGGTGCAACGCAATGCTCCAACAAATTCAGCTAAATGTTTGATGAAAGGGTGGACTCAATACAAAAGAAACACCCAAAACCTTGTTATGCATTACACCGCATCAAACGTTCACTTTCGGGCTGTCTGTCTTTTCCTATAACGCAAAATGTGGATTATCTGGACTCCCATATATTGACACTGTGATAGAAATATGAGACAGCCAAAGCTGTGGCCACTAGAATAGCATCAAAAGAAGAAAAGAAACCATTATTCTTCAAAAATGAAATTATAAAATTAAAACTTTACTATTATGTACATGTCGGAGCTCCCTGTCTCCTTCATCAGTGAGAAACAACAAGTGAAAAAAACAGCTAACAAGGCCGCTATATATAGCAGCGGTTAACCAATAAGAAAATTTATTTGACAATAAAGGAAACTAAGACATTTTTTTTTGCAAAATATTAACCACTTTGCTCTGAATTAAACGATGTTCCTTGAGGCACGATGAATACAGCGCGAGTTAAAAGTCACTGGACATAGCAGTATTTCGCCACATAATTGATGTGTAAAAGGAACGATGTGACCATGCTAGCAAGGAATAGGATAGGTGCTCTATCTTTTGAGGCAAATTTGGAGTTTAACCGCCATCTTGAAATCCGCCATTTTGGGTCAAGGTTCATTTTCTTAAATGGGAAGGGGATTATATGGCGTATCAAGTAACATCAGTTTCTTCTCAGGAGTTCATTCCTGCAATCGAATTTCAGTTATCTGTTGTAGTTCATAAGTTATTAACAAAAACATGGACACTTTCCAAACAAAAACTCACACCGAAAACTGGGTTGCAGCAGCCAAAGTCTTTCATTATCCATGCGCACAAGGACCTCGGGGGTAATGGCTGTCACAGGCCTGTAGGATACTTAAGGTGACGTTTGCTTTAAATTTTCACAGCCTACACCAAATAGTTTCAAGTTACCCCCCACAGGTAGAACTATAGCAGTATGAGATCTGGGGAACGTTATGGCCACTTCACAGGAACTCTTCCGGCCAATCCAATGACAAGTAATTGCCCATTCAGCCATTGATGGATATTACGTTCGCAGTGTGGTGTTGCACCGTCCTTCTAGAGAAAAAACTTTGGAAACTGCCATCTTCAGTCAACAGTGACGGTCACATAGTGTTCTGTAACATTCGCAGATACTCATTCAGCATTTAGAATACCGTCTATGATACATGGTCCAATTAAACGGCTGCCCCACATCCATACCAGTCCATAACTTTGACATCACAAACGACTTTGGATGGATCTGTCCAATGGGGGTTCGTATCTCTCCAATACGTCATGTTCTAAATGACAGGAATCACCTCATGATCAATTATAAAAAGTTGCCTCATCACTGAATACTATGTTGTGTGCAAATGAAGGGTCCAATCGATAGTTGTTCAGAACCCAGGTACAGAACTCCTCACGTCTGTCCGGATCATTCTTGCATATTTTTGCTGCATCTTAAATTTGAATGAATGCCACTTTTTGGTACGCAGAATCCGAGCTATGGATGATTGGCTGAGTCCACACTTATCTGCAAGCCATCTTGTGCTGCGCTGTGGACTCTCTGCAAATTTTGCCAACACCACTGTTAAGGTTGCCTCATGGGTTGATGTTTTTGGGCTGCATAACAGTATATCTGAAATGTAATATCACATGTAAGACGGTATTGTGTGCGATTGGTTTTCTTTCGGGGTGCCGTACGTTGAAATCAGCAGCAATGGTACGGTAGGGGCGTTTGCCGGACATAAGGATCAGTTCAATCCTCCCCCACCCACCCCCCCACTTCATACGTTAAATGAACCACAACAGGTAACTGAAATCCGATGGCAGGAATAAACTCCTTAGGAAAAATAAGTGTTATTTGACTCCCTTCCCATTTAAAGGACAAGTACCACTAAAAATCACATACTCTTTTTAATTTAAATTTTGTTAGTTCATGACGTTTATAGTACACTTTCATTAATAATTCTTTATATAAAAAAATTTAGGTTCAGGGTGCGTCTGTAAATGTTCTAAATCTTTTGAACCACTTATGCGATTGAGCTCATATTCGCACCATATGTTCGTTAGGTTCAGAGATAGGTTTACATGTCCCCAAAGGGAGGGGGTGGGGGTAAATATAATATATCTTGATTTATGTTTGTTTGTTTCCTCAAGAGATGGCGCAAGAGAAATGCCGTCAAAATTTCATCAAATAAAGAGACCGAGCAACGCCGGGCATATCACCTAGTTTTCTATAAAAATCATCATATTCCTTAAAAATATGCGATGATAACGGCAAAATACGACAGTGAGCGAAAAACGACGTCCGCCATGATTATGCCTAGCAGGCTGGCCGTAGCCGACGAAAAAGACAGGCCGGGGCACTAAAAAGTCACATGACCAAAGTAGATCTAGCAACAATCCAATATTCATTGTTTCCATCTTGGATTTCAACAATCCGCGCAATTGGCTGCATTTCAGTGAAAATCATGAACGTTTTGCAAAAAGTGTGCACGAAACTGTAAATCCACCCATTTGGCTGCATTTCAGTGAAAATCATGCTGGCGCTGTGACGTCATCGGCCTGCTGCAGAATTCAATAGAGAGACGTAAGAGAGCTAATCTAATTGCTTGTAATCTTCGACAGCGTGATTTTTTAAGTAAACTTACAAGAAAGAGTTTATAAATATTACCTTGGCCATTTTAATTCATTTAATAACCTCTGTGTAAAGGAATGTTTATTGAAATGTGTGTAGCTTAGGCTAGTGAATTCACGACTAAGGAGACATTATATGAATGACATTGAATGGATTTGGAAAGCTTGCTCACGAATATCTGACATCGATTTGACCATTCCTTCGTTTGGTATTCGTGTGTAACAATTATGCTCACCCTTTTCTACTCAAGAAGTAAGAAAAAAGCAATGGATAGATTTTTGTCGGACAAATAAATGGAATCCTGGCAAAAGCAACAGGGTCTGCTCTGTTCATTTTGAAAGTAGTGAATATGAGGTCGTTCCAATTGTTTACCAAAGAAAAAATAGGATAAGAAACTATTCAAAACCACCACTTTATCCGATATGTGTAATTGTTCAAGCAAAAAAAAAATGAAAAAAAAATGTATCCAACTAAAAACTCGCTATACTATAATCCAAATAAATAAATGAAAATACTGCCTGTTATTAGACAGTTTGCGATTTTTCGTACGAAATCAAAAAGATACAAAAACGAAAAATTAATACGATATTTAAAAATTTTTCATTTTCGTTTATCCACTTATGTAACGAAATGAGTGCGCATTTATCTGCGCATCAACTCCCCGATTCATAATAGGCGCCGAACATGCTCTAGCTCCGTCGAAGAAACAGCTTGAACGTACAGTGCATTTCGACAGCACAAATGACCCTATTGAATAAACAGGAATTACCTACTGCAGTAGCTTAAGCAAAATGTTGATAAAATGTCTATTCTAAAATGTTGAAAACTAACTTTCGAATCGACTGGAAGAATGCTGCAAGGGAAACAAATTTTCGTTTCGTAAAATGAAAAGTCGGTTTCGTGCGCACAGCGCAACTTGTTTGACGAAAACAAAAAATAATTATGAGCAAATATGAAATTGCCACTTAAATTATTTCGTTTTCGTGTTTCTTCTTTTTTTTTTTTATTTTCGTACGAAAAATCCCAAATTGTATATTTATTTAAGAAACAGAATCCAAAATGCTTTATTACTGAAAAATTAATCATAGACTCTTTTGTAAGGAAATTCAAATTTTATTGATAAACAGATAAAGAAAACTAAGTAAGAATAAATGACGAATCAATAAAAATTAAGTAGGAATAAATGTAACTATGCTATAAATAATAAAAATGAGATAACTGTCTAAAAATCATAGAAATTATGAATATTATGCGATGTGGGAGGGGCATTTTCCCTATCTTGGCAATTGCCTAGAAGTTCAACTGGCAAATCTTTTTTATTAGCGGCTCCAATTGATATGGTCTAATTTCACGATTTTCAAATAATTCATAGAATAGTTTTGAAAATCTCCATCGAAATTTTTGTCGCTTGAAGGGAATTCAGAACTGCTATCCGATGCGCACTTAGCCACATCGTATACCTCCTACAATACTAAAAGAAGCTACAGCTCTCATTTTAGCAGGCCGATGACGTCACGGGGATTCAAAATGGAGCGCGACGGATTTTACGAAATACGCATATAAACTGAGTTTTTATATATTTAGAGATTTTTGGCAATTTTTAATATTACTACATTAATTTATTTTCTCTCTAGGTTATTTAGACAAAAATTAGTTTTTAAGTGGTACTTGTCCTTTAAGAAAATGAACACAAAATTTGGATCATTTAATTCATCCCTTACAGATAAAATATAATTGCCCAGTGAATCTTGGTTATTTACAGCATTAGATTTGAGCTTAACAAATCCTACCTCTGATTTTCTAGGTGCTATAAATGCACACCAAACTATAACATTCTCCACCCATGACCATTCTTGACTCAAAATGGCGGATTTCAAGATGGCGGCCAAACTCCAAAACTGTCCCAAAAGATAGAGCACCTATCCTACCCCCTGCTAGCATGATCACGTCGCTCATTTTATACATTTCCAAAATACAGCTATGACTTGACTCATCCTGTAGTAGTGCTGCATTGAAAAGCAATCTACATTGTCAACAGTCTCTCGTTTCCGCTAGGCTTTATTTGTTTTCAGATTACCAGTACTGTCAGTGTACTTAAAGTTTGCATAACATCTTTTAAAGGATGAATTCATACTTTTAATGCCTGGTAGAACTCGTCCTTACTCAATTTAAAACTTTATCAATAAAAACAGCATAGAATTTTCTACTATATAAAAATACGGTTAGGAAAGAATTCGGGACATTGACATGAATTTCGTTCTTATAAAATTTGTTAAGTTACTGAGAATTGTTACAGTAAGGCTTGGTTATTTTTTTTTATATAATATAAAGTTACGCCAACAACTTGAGGGAAATAGAGGAACACTTTAAGAGTGAATAGACAAATTGAATTTACACTTTGTGAAATTAAAAGCTTGCCATTGTTTCTTAGTCCACCAGACTTCGTCATTTATAATCATATTATCGTCTTTCTCGTTGGCCTCGTCATTTCAAAAAAGGCGTGAACAATGACCAGTTATGACGTCATTTTTAGTTCGTATTGCAGCCACTGGGGAACCAATGGCGAACGCTGATTGGCTAATCAGACAACTTTTTTTTTAACCTTGTAGGTAAGGGAAATTCATCATCTGTGTATTAGTAATCTGTGATCACGATTTAATGACATTTGAGTGACGATAATAATTATAAGGTAAAGTAATTTTAAATTTCAGGACATTTCCACCTTTTTTTAAAAGCCAGTCAAGAGGCTTTTATCTTGATGATGAAATCCAAGACATATTGAAACACCAGGTATAAGTCATGATTTATAAGCCTACCGATATTGGCAACGCCACATGTACAGCAAAAAAGCCTCTAATCGTTTTTAAGATTTGATTTTTCTTCATCAAGAAAAGACTTATATCATCAGAAACAGACTGGATAAAAGCGACTGACTAATGAAACGAACAGAAACTTTTTAATACATGAATGTACATTCATAAATAACAGAAATAAATAAATGAGCTCATTTTACTCGGAATAATATCTGCCCTCGGCAGCAATACAACGTGCTCAGCATGATTTTAAAAACAGTAAAATTTGTGCAAGTTTTTGGGGGCCAGATGAATAAACAGGGTGAAGGAGGACCTCGTACCCCAAGACGTTGATTTTCTGCATGCTTTCAATAGACACATATCGTGCAGAAATATGGAATCTAAACAATTGAGCCTGTTAAAAGCCAAAATGGTGTAAGTCCATTAACAACAGTTTTGAGATGTAAAGAATTTTAGTAGAATAGAGATAGACAGCATTGCTGACTGCATAAACTTGCACTGCCATCTGTGAAGCTGTTTGGGGAAATAAGAGTTACACCACTACTCTTATAGGTATTTTGACATATTCGGATTTCATTTCTAGCATTAACTCAGATTTTTTTAAAAAGTGGAATTACACCACTTTGGCTTTAACAGGCTCAATTGACGAGCGATGGTTGTTTGGTGTTTAATGTTCGGTAACGTTCATCCAGCTGACGACAGTATACGACACTTGTTGCTGTTTGGCTTTGGCACTCTACCACACGGAAATCAGACCCTTCTGTGGATGCAACTCAGGTTCGAGCATTTGTTTTAGTGGTTTAACTTTTATTGAGCCACTGCGTTGTTCGCGTACTGTTGTCATAAAAAAAAACATTTTACACCAACTGTAAGAATCCGATGCGCTAGCCTCATCTCTTTGGAGGGAAATGCATGCTTCCAGACACCGTATCTGCTGCTATTCTGTAAGTTCGTGAGAACTCAAGTATTCATTAAAGAGTAAATAAAGAATGGTCTGTGAGGTTTTTTACACGCCAAACCTCAGATGTTTAAATTCTTGATGAAAATGGAAAAGAAAATTCCACAGCTTGGATTCGAACCAGGAACCTAAAGAGTGGCGCTCAGTTCGCAACCTGGGACTATCTTTCCTAATGGCGTAATATTCGTTAAAGAGTAAATAAAAAATGGTCTGTGAGGCTTTTATACGCCAAACCGCAGATGTTTAAATTATTGAGGTTTGGCGCCCAATTGGGTACCGCTCTAACCAGCCCTAAGGATATGTAGATAGCGTAATGCTTCCATGTCCGCGTGGTGTAATTAGTTAGCGCTGAAGGTTCCTGGTTCGAATCCAGGCTGTGGAATTTTCTTTCCTAGTTTCATCAATAATCCAAGTATTCAGTTTTTTAACTTTGCCCAGAGCTGCAAGATAAATGCATGTTGTCGCTGGTATAAAAGAAGTTCGGCAATGTGCTCCTATAATGTAGACGCTGACTTGTATTCGACTTTCTGCCTTAACTATATAATTCACACACAGTCGGACGACCTGACTTATGGTCGATGTCAACATCACCAGCATGGAACTTTAAAACAGCGTACGGACGGTTTTTTTTTTTTTTTTCACTCGGCGCGCTTTATTGACATTCGCAGCCGTTTCGGGCACTTTACGACCAAGCTTGAATTAGTGTAAAATCACTAATTTCACATCTACTGCTTCATCACTTTGTTTGGTACTTCCTACCACATGATGTGTGCCTAGTAACCGGTTCTGCAAATTAGCCTTGGTCATCAATCATGAAACAGCCTAATGCCACTTTATATTCTTCTTAAAAGATGACCATTTCATAGTAGAAATGTACATTCATGTATTAAAACATTACCGTTGTGGATAAAAGGTTCGTTTTATTTCGTCAGGGGAAAGATTATTATTCTCATCCCGTACAGTATATGCAAGCTTCTTCTTTAAATATAAAACCGTTTCCTTTCTTCTGCATATAAAAGCTCTTTCTAGAACATAAATGTAACCATATCGGTTAATATTTGCTTAACATTTTGAAAAATTATGACCATTGATGCAGTCAGTTGGATATCGCCCGTTCTCATCCCAGCATAATATTTATCCAAGTTTTTCTAATTCTCTGAAAATATTTAAATAAGACCTTTCGATCTTAAATTTCCTGACAGGACCAAATGGACAAAAAATATTTCGCTTTGGGCGAAGTTGTTAAAACCTTTTTTTTTTCTTTTTTCTTTTCCTTTTTTTTGCCTTTTGGAGATCTATTATCAACCTTAAACATTGCCCTTGGCTATAGCAAAATGAAGAAAACAATTGAGTTTTAAGAAATAAATTACTCCTTATAAGTCAACCACCCTTGCCTTCGGCACTCTCTTTAATAACTATCTATTTATTGTTGAGCCCTGTGTCATAAAAATTAGAACAGAATATTCTATTGAACATATGAAATCGATACCTATCGACAAATTATCCAATAACATAAATTTTTACCCTCTTATAATATTGTGTTTTAAAATTAAAAATTTTTCTATTTTCTTAAAATTAATTTGTATTTTAATATATTTATCTACGAAGGTGTTTTATTCATTTATTTTGTATTCATTATCCAAATATGTGCTACCCTAAAAGTTATTTTACTTACTTATGATATTGTTAGCAGATTTTCACGCCAATTCGTGTATTTTATTTGATTTCTCTATTTGTATTATTGGAAGCATTATAAAATCATTTGTCATCTAGGACTTAGAAATACACATGTATAGGTTATTGGAGTTATTTTTTCAGAACCGTTATTTAACAGATTAAACAATCATTATCCTTACAATAATGGGAACAATAAGCCTAAGTTTTTTAGAGTTTTTTTTCCTTCTTATTTTTCAGAAAAATAAGCAAATCTTAAACATATTTCTTAAAATAAACACTAAATACTGTTATTGAAACTCCAAGCCATTGAAAGGCAATTTGGCTCGGTGTTTTTAGTTCCCTCTCGCCATCCGTCCCATCTGTTCTTTCGACTTGAATGGAACTATTTAAATCTGTGTAATGGATTTCACGATGTGGAATGTCTTCTAATGGCCTGTAAAGTCCTTTCAGGTTTTTATATCTCTCTGTTCTGTGAGAAGGCGTCGAATACCACTTTAAGATGGAATGCATAATTTATGTAACTTTAATAGGACCCGGTTAAAAAAGGAGCATTGCAAACCTATATAATTCACAGCATGCTTAAATGTTCTGAAGTAAAGATTAAACCTGAAAGGCGTAGGCCTCTTGTTATATAAAATTCCATAATATTTTAACAATTAAAGATTTCAATGTTTTTAAATTGTATTAATATCGGCAATAATCCTTTGCTATAAATTATATTTTTTTAATTTATTTAATAATGGAAGACCGTTAAAGTTTTTGTTCGGAATAAAATGTCGAATTAATTTTTCAGATTCTTTTGTTTTGAGTTTGTTTTTGTGTTTTTCATGAAATTCTGTAAAATGTCAAATGAGGAATGCCGTTTCTTCTTAAATAAGCGGACTATAACGGTCACTATTAAAATTAATAATTAAAAAAAATATTTAAGCCAAATAGTATTGTGGTCATTTAGCACTATTTTTCGTGCCTAGAAGCAATTCTATTTTTCACATCCATCAACAATATTGTCGTCCGTAGTTGACCGAGGCAGACGACCATTGTTGCGTCGATTTCACGCGTCTTTCACGATTGTTGTTGCTCGAGCTCCCGCATCTAAATTGTCGTTTGAATTCGAAGAAAATTTTATTCCTTCAAGAGAGCTGCGGTGATGGGGTCTTCATAGATGATACTAGGAACTATTTCCAGTGGATAAATCGAACAAAATCTCCAAAATATCATTAGAAAATTCCATTCGAGTAGTGCTTTACTATTGAATTGATTAAATTGAATTGATGCAAAATGGTGAAACCAATTGTGACCCTTCCACCATCCCGCAGCGCAACCAACCCGGCCCTCCATTCGAAAATCGTCCTGGGCAAGCCGACGGTTATGAGCAGCTCCATGCCGAAGAAGCCTTTGGCCAGCACCAGCGGTATTCAGAAAGCCAAGGCGAAATCGTCGGTGATGGGTTCGACTATGAGAGGCGGCGGCTGCAGTCTAAACGCTCGCAAGGCTTCCACTTTTCCTCGGCCGTCAACTTCCACCGGACTCACCTTCATGACCCACGAGCGTATGCTGAAGGACAAATCGCAGGGTGAAGGAGGCCGACCTTTCTCCGCGGATTGCCAGCGAACCGAGACTAAGCGAGTGATCCGGAGGGCCATCGACGAGGCGATCCACGACAGTCTCAACGCCCACAGACAACACCTGATGGGCGCAGGAGTGATCAGGAAGAGAATGTCCACCACGTCAGGCGCCACGTCGAAGACGCCGACTTTGTCAACTCCCACAACTAAAGTGTTCTCGGCGGTCAATAATCGAATGAGGAGCTCTTGAGGAATAACACAGTAACGAAAAAACCCTTTCCAACAATTTTTATAATTCTGACTCCCTTTGGTTTTTAGAACTCTGCTAATCTCAAATATCAAAATAAGAAAAAAAAAAATTTAAAAAGACTTTACAATAATTAACTAAAAAAAAAAAAAATAAACACCATCTATGGGCCCAATTGAATAGTTTAATAGCGAAAAAATGTTAAAATTTATAAAAAGAAAAAAAGTCTGCTGGAAATAGGTTATAAAAAATTATTTAGCCACTCTTAAGTCATAATTTACTTTTAGTCTCTTTAAGGTTCTTGTCAGACTGTGCTGTATTTTGTGGACTTGAGATGCAAATTAAAAGCGTAACAGCAGGAATGAAAAACAAAAAATTTGGTTGTTTTTTTTTTTTGTTTCCTTTTAAATATTTTAACTTTTAATATTTTAAATAATGGGCAAAACTGAAAGATTTTGGAAAATACCTTAAAACCAAACTTGGATCAGGCCCTTTACCAAAGTTTTAACCGAACCAATGCCTCTTCACCTTGTCGCCTACTGCCCTCCATGACTTAGCAATGGTAGAATTTGCCTGCCAGTTGATTTATGTTAAACTAATTTTAGGAAATGCGCTTAAATTTGTGAAAATTCTTAAATAAGTTATTAATTAAAAATACAAATTAAATAAAAAATAAGATATAATAAACAAATAATTAATCAAAATCAAAATAAAAAGCTGACGTTTCGGATAGACTATCCTTTATCAAAGCAAAACAGGATAATTCTCTAAAAGCAAATAGAATATTAGAGAATTATCCTGACCCCCAGAGCGTCAGAATTCTTCGTCCACGTGTTCACCGTATTAAAGAGCGTTGAAAAATTTATACTATGTAAATTCTTTTTAATTGCGTTAAAGCTGGCATTTTGATACTCGATAAGAGGGGGGTCGACGTTTTTAGACATCTATTTGCTTTTAGAGAATTATCCTTTTTTGCTTTGATAAAGGATAGTCTATCCGAAACGTCAGCTTTTTATTTTGATTTTGATTAATTATTTTTGTTTATTATATCTTATTTTTTTTAATTTGTATTTTTAATTATTTATTGTATTCCAGGGTTCTTGTCTCGTCCTTCTCTTAATATATATCCGTTCATTGAAAATTCTTAAATAAGTTGACCTATCAGCAATATTTGGTATTTTAAAACTTGTTCATTTTTTAACTCTCATTGTTTACTATATATTTAATTATTCACTGTCAGTTTTATAATACAAAAGTTTTATTCATAATGAATAGTCTACTTTCGTCTTTTCGGACATCTTGAGTATTCATTTACAACAGATTTTTTAAATTTCTTACATTTTTTTTTTAATTTTAAACTATTAATGTATCCATTGTTAATGTTTTTCCTGTACATTTTTATTTTTTGAGATACAATATTTGCTTTTGTTAATTTTATTTTACATTGTAATTTATTAATATGTATGGTATTAAGTTTTAATACATAATAATAATGGTATTAAATATATTAATACGAGAACTATATAATTAAAACTTAGGAAATACCTTACATATTAATAAAATTGCAATGTAAAATAAAATACAATTAGTTTTTGGTAATTTTATATCTCAAAAAAAATAAAACTATGCAACCAGAAAAAATTAACAATAGATATACAAATACTGTTTAAAATTTTAAATTGTATTGTAAGAAATTAAAAAATGTTATAAATGAATACTGAAGATCTCCGAAAGGACGAAAGTCCCTTCTATATGAATAAAACTTTTGTATTGTAAAATGGACATTAGTGATTAATTAACACTTTATTTGGGGGTTTTAAAATTAGTTTTCATATTGGATTGGCTTAAATTTTACAAAAGTTCTAATTACTTCAAAAGATTCAATCCGAAATATGGTTAAATAAAATTTAAAACCATTTTTAAAGTAATATCTAAAAAATGTGCCACTTCATGTGGATCGATATGAGCCGTTGAAAGCAAAAGTGGTGAAAGTCATTTTTTTTTTAACCATTTCTGACTTTACATCAGTTTCTAATAAGTGTTCAATTTTTCTGTAAAAGAGGTGTGGGACTGACTAGTTTTAACAAAGCTGTTATTCCTTACCAAAACCACTATAGACCTTTCCCTAAAATGTTGAATATCTCAAAACTCCAGTGTTTGACTTCACTTTTGCATTCAATGGCTCGTATTTTTTTTTAGATTGAGCTTTTGACTCTACCAGCACAACCACGAACCGGTAGTTTCACTAAACCTAAAAAAAATTTAAGCAATGGTTTTACACTTTTGCCTGAATTGTTTATCAAAAAGGATAGAAAATCCTTTCTAATGTTAGTTTGGTTGTCTGACAAATTTAAAGTCCTGCTTAAGTGGCCGCTGCGTAAAGCGATGAAAGCAGTGAATTAACACCATTAGCATGATTTATGATGAACCAAGCTGGTTTATTCAAATCGTTCCATGTATACGATTAAAGATTCTCTTAATATGTATTTGTCCTCCTGTTGAGTGACTTAAATGTAACTGCCTCCCAATTTTCGATTACTTACCTCTAAACAAAATTAAGTGCGCTTTTAAATGTGCCTCTAAAAGAAATTTAAACTAGGATAAATGGTGTTTTAGCGTCTTAATCTTTGGCAAAAGTGGAGCTGTTATTTTTAATTATAGCGAATTTGAGTATCGTCATGGAATGTTAATTCCAAATTGGAAATCTCTGCCAGTATTGGAGGACTGATTTTAATGAAAAATTTGACAATATTTAAATTAGTAAGAATTCCTCATATAAAAAATACCTTTTTAAAGGTTAGGCTCTCAAAACCTTTATTCTTGATTTATTCTTCGGGATATTTCAAGATTCTGACGTGTTGGCATTGCATGCTGCGTCATAAAGGCTAAGTATTGCAATACTGGGAACTTGCCGACACCTTTCTACTAGGGTCATTTATACATCCCAAAAATTTAGAAATCTTTTTATTGGCTCGTGTAGATATTGAATGCCGACTTACTAAACTACCCAATATTGACATAGACCCGTACTCTATTTGAATTCAGGGTTATTATAAAAGACTACCCAATAATTTGTTGACAGTTTTGTTTGAAGCCGAACAATTAGACAAATTACAAGAAATTTAGTATGGCATAAATAAGTTGGTATCAAGATCTTTTGATCTTTATGTAAACTTTGTCATATAACAGATGTGAACTCCATAGTTCCATTTCTTAAATGCTTCGGATCTTGACATTGTGATGATTCATACCGAAAAGAGGCCAAAACTGACACATCCTCACAAAATACAGTAGTCGCAGGGTGTTAATTCCGTCCTTGAGTGTTTGTTCTATTGTCAGCCGTCGCGGGCGATTTTCATCTATACAGGGGTGTTTCAAAAGGTATAATCCAAACTTCACACACGGGTAGGAGGCATGAAGGGGAACAGATTAATACATGAGGGGTCGGAACTCGACCATTGCCAAGGTAACGTTAGAGGGGGGCGCAGTAATCAGAGTGCACATGAAAACTCCTGTGACAAGCATGCACTGTGCACACGTTATGGAACTGCGAATCTACTGAAGCTTACAAAAAATGCTCAAAATGTGAGCCAGCCATGGCCTGACATGCATGGTATCGGCGCAACATGGGCTTCCGTGTGCGGCAAAGATTCCGGGCATTTCTCTGATATCGTCTGAAACAACTGCGATGCGAGCTGCCAGATCTTCAATGCTTGTCACAGGTGTTCGGTACACAACTGATTTCATGTGGCCCCAAAAGAACTCCTTGCCAAAGAACTGCAACCTGTTTGTGTTGTGCCATCATTTGCATGCTTTATCACTTGTCATTTGCTCCCCCGTTAACTTGACAATGGTTGAGTTCCGACCCCTCGTGTATTAACAGAATCTGTTCACCTTACTGCCGCCTACCTGTGTGTGAAGTTTGGATTATACATTTTGAAACTCCCTGTATAGATAAAAACAATCTTAGGAATTTATACAAGATTGTAATAGTCTCTTTATTATACAGGGTGAGTCAAAAAAAGCCGGCGTGAGGGAAAAAAACTAAGTCCCGGGACAATAGGTTTTGCAATTGTTGAATATACCTATTGTTGCAAAACCTATTGTTCTAGGACTTTTTTTTTTTTTTTTTCCTCACGCCGGCTTGTTTTTTAATCTCCCTGTATATAATGACAGGAGATTTTATTCTGAAATAAAAATGGTTGAGATTGGTAGAATAAATTTACCGGGAAGAATTATTTATTCGGCAGACTTTCTAATCTGAAGATTCAGTTGTCAGCGATTGACGGGAAAGGGTCCTATAAAGGAAGCCTTCGACCTTAACACCTGGAGACAACTGAATAGTTTTGAACAGTTTCCAGAAAGATATTAAGTCTTTCAAGATACTCCTTTTAAGCGAGTCGGCGACAACCGCCTTTTCTCTCGAGGCTGGCAGACCCCGTGCGTTCGCTTAATCATATTCGTGAATCTATAGTCGCTGTGTTTACCAAGCAAACAATATATATCGACGACCCCCAGGGTTGAAATGGAGATTGCAATTAAGTGGATTCGGGACAGCGTTTCTCGCTCGATTGGAAAATGGGATCGGCGGTCCCGATAAAAGGTCTGCTCTCTGGTTCACGTTAAACCGGAGAAACCGTTTTAAATATTCGTCCACGTGTTCACCGTATTAAAGAGCGTTGAAAAATTTATACTATGTAAATTCTTTTTAATTGCGTTAAAGCTGGCATTTTGATACTCGATAAGAGTGGGTCCACGTTTTTAATTAATTTGAATGATTGCTTCGCTATTGATTCGATTGGCTCTCCCAGTAAGTTTAATCTGTAGAGACGATGAACGAGGGGTTTATGGACAGTCGCTTTTACCATAATATTTATTCACTTATGAAAATTTAATGTCTGTAAACTGATGCCGGATTTTAAAACTGAGTAAAACTTTGTCAGGCCTGTCTTTCTCATACGGCTCGCCAGTATGATAAGTGACACATTGAATAAATGATTCAAAGAAGGAAAAGCAGTTTCAATTCTTTTAAGACTTTCATTTTAATTTAAACATGAACTAAGAGCTAAATATTTTAATCAAAAACTGAATAAAATTTAAGCTTTTATAAGAGTCAAACCGAGTACATTTATCGTGAATTTTATTTTTTTCGTGCTTTAAGAATAGAAAGGCATAGATAGCTAGAGTTTAGCCAGAAAGTCATCAGAAAATTCTTAGGACTAGGAATTAGTGAAATTGACACGATTGACAAATTGATGGAATTAGTGAAATATAATCCTGAATGCCAGAGTAAACTATTTTTTCCGAATTTTAAAGTTTTCATATGCTTTAGTTATAAGATAAGCACATACCCTTGATCTAGATAATAAACTTTGAAAACGGGCTCTTGAATGTTGAAATGCTTTTCTTCATAAATTTAAGATAAATTGATAAATTATTAAATTTAATGAACATATAACCGACAAAAGGTTTACAAAATTAACAAAATGCAAACTGCAAATTAAAAACTCTATAAATTTCTCAAAATAGCTATTAACTCTGAAGAGTTTAAACTATGTGAGAACTCTTCAATGATGGAAATAAAGCTTGTTGTATATAAAATTGGTATTCTAAAAATGCCTTATGAAAAAAAATTACGAACTGACAATTTATCGGAATATACTTTATTCTGCATAGTTTAAGTAGAATACAATTTGATATTTAATTTTGTCTTTGGCTTGTATGCATAATTTATGCTTTGTCTTGTTGATGATTGAATCCTATTTATCATCGATCTGATTCAACACACATCCTAGGGATTATAGAAATGTTGTCTGATCTCAAAAATCCATAATCCATTCTGCGGTTCCATCTCTACAGCACCCTTTATTATAATTCACAAGTTTTCTAAGGGATTAAGGTCCAAGGAGCGTTCAGAACCGTTCAAACGCCTCAAGTTGCCTCGGTTACAATTAGTAATTCACCTCAAAAGCTTTCTGGATCCAATTTAAATAGCCTTTCTCAGCGTTCTCCAAATTGTACTACGATAAACCTGAGGGCTTTCTCTTCGTGCTGCCAAATCGCCAACTCTGGTGCTAGACTACTTTGGATGGTAGCGAGAAATTTGCTGAACGCGTATCGTATGTTTGCTGTCAGTGTCTCCGTTGCGCCCACCTAAAGGCTTGCGTTCGATGTCTTCTCCACGTTCAAATTTGCTGCAAATGCGTGTACAAGTTCTTAAAGTATACAATAGATTTTAAAAAAGGTAATATAAACCATAGAACATTGGAAACAGTTATAGAACATTGGAGATAAAAGCATTTTTATAATTATAGAAATTTATTCTTAGTAGAAAGTTCAACTTCGTATTAAGTATATTTGATAGGATTTTACAATTAGATATTAAAATATTTTGATAATTTTTTTTTTTACAAATTAAACGGTATGCACATTATTAAAACTTTTGTGATAAATTTCTGGACCACTCGTTCAATTTTAAATTTATAGAAAATTTTTATGCTTACATGCCTAGCCTTGTTTTTTTTATATAAAAGAAAAAGTGTCAGAAATGTTAACCATTCTTGTAAAAAAACAAAACAAAAAAAAAAAAACGTTTTTCTCTGTTTATGATTCTTGATCAAGATTTTAATCTTTTAGTCATCCAGGATCCGCTGACGAAGAGTTGCAACATCTGGTATTGGGGCAGAATAAACAAAGTTTTCAAACACCCCCAGAAGAAGTCCAATGGATTCATGTCAAGTGGTCTTTGAATTGTCGTAACTTCCTCTACTTCAGGACACTTTAAAACCGTTCTAACTCTAGAAAGAAGCGTTTTCGACTCTTTGTTCTTAAACATTTGCTCAACAAATTGGGAGTTTTTAATATTGTTTCTAATATGAAATTGGTAGAGGCTTAACAATAAAATAAATGGAGAATAGTTTCCGACCAGTTTTCGCCATTTATTTCCGGCTTTATCAAGGAGGCTTCTCCCTTACCATGTTTCTATATACAGGGTGTTTTTGAATTGAGTACAGATTTTTTGGGAGATGATAGAAGAGGTCCTTAGAAGTATTTTTTGTCATATAAACATGGGGTCCCCGCAGCTCCGTTTACTTACAATACTGCATTGAACAATCCAGTATATTGTAAGATTTTGTATATTCCCCACCCGTTTGTATATTCTTCGATTTTTTCTTTGCTGTGGCAACGTCCGCCGTCGCTGATTTTATAAAAATGATATCACTGAATTTTGATTGTTCGACACCGACAATTTAATATTATTTACTGTAATTTTTCGTTCTGTCTAGAACTTCTCGTCGTTTTCAATCGTCAAGTAAAACCAAGAACAGATCTTGAACTCGAAAAATTCAATTAAATCGTTAAATGTCAAAATTTTAAATACGTTCAATGTAAAACTTAACCTCAATCATAAAATTTGATAAAAATTAATTTAACGATGAAAAACTAAAATTTGTGATAAAAGATGATAAATTAATTATTTTGAAATGTAAAAATATAAATTTTGTTTATCATGTTTTGCTGCTGAGGTTATTTTTGTTCATCACGTATTTCATCGTCACGTTAGCAATTCGATCGTTTTCTTTCTTCGATTATCCCCAGGGTTTTCACTAAACCAGCGCAAAATACCATTTCACTAAACCATTTAATACGGAGAGAGCAAAATAATTGGATTACTTTTGTTTTGATGTTTTCCTCTGATTAATGGCCATTATTTTAATTGATGAGTTTTAACTATTGTAATATCTATGCGCTTTTGAAATTTAATTGAGACTTGCTCGTTTATTCAAGTTGAGACTGCATGCATGGCGATCTCTACGATGCTTAAGGATATGATCTCCATTTTTAATTTGAAATGAATTTTTTTAATTTTCCAATTATAATTATTGATTGACGGCAACCTCGTTATAAAATTCAATCATGGTTGCTAGATTTAAATTTCCTAAACGTTTTTATGTAATTAATTTGCATAGTGTTCGGATAGTTTTTCTGCACAATTAAACTCTGAAATGCGTACAGAGCATTGGAGATTTTTGCTGCCAGATATCATAATTTTAAATTGCAATACACATCTTTCAAATTTTGATGCATAAATTGACCTAGAATTAAATTTAATCAATTTTATGCATTAATATTGAAATGGAAAACAATTAATAAAATAAAGCATTCATAAATATTGCGACGGAATTTCTTAGAATGTATAAATTTTTATTGGGGTGTTCGTTTTGTCACAAGTTCCTGCTGTTGTCGAGAGATGGCGCCTTATTTCACGGCGTAACAAATCCACAGCGAAAAAGAAACTGACACCGAACGGCACCATTCGCTTCCGATGTCCTGGTGGCGATTTTAAAAACCTCCGGATTTGATTTTTTTTGTAATTATTACCGAATGTTTAATTTTCATTATCTTTTTCAACTGCTTTCTCTTAAGCGAGCAATTAAAATATTTTGTTGATTTTTTTTTTTTTTTATTGAACAATTTGTCTTCTTATAACATACAAAATGAGAAGTTTAGGAAATTTGGTTTATCACATTTATTGTATTTAAAACAGTTGATTGATCTTTTAAAAATCCAAAACCAAATTTCAAGAATTCTGATTGGAACGTTCTAAAACAAAGCTGATGTTGCGACACAATTGTCAAGTGAACACTTGATTAAAAGTTTCTGATGAAGAGGGAGGGACGGATAGGAATAGAATTTTTGTTTAATCTTTTGTTTATCATAAAGAAAATTATTTGAAATTGGAAGTTAGATTAATGCATGTTTAGGGCAATCATTAAGCAACAAATTGGTGTTAAGAAAAGTATTTGTAAATTTCTCGTTTGTTTCGGCATTGATATTTTTCACAAAATCTTTATATTTTTCACTAGCAGAGGTACCCGGCGTTGCCCGGGATAATTACACTTGTAGGTAAACAGAAAAATCTCAAAAAAATAAATTATAACTCCCATTTGTTTAAATAACAACTGAATCAATACAACACAGAGCAAAGGGACTATCCATTCTTCGAAAAAGACGAAAAACAGGAATTCTAGGTGATATACCGGAACTTTATCTAAACTCTTCTTGACTTGCCTCACCACTGCGGAGCATCACCAGATGCTTTAGAATCAAGTTTTTCTTGCCCTTGACGTAGAAGCTCTAGCTCTATTCAAAACTCCCGTTGTTGAAATGTTTCAAATGCCCGTTTAGCCTTTTCTGTTTTAGTTGTAGAGTTTCTCTGATCAGTACTCGTTCTTTCTCTTTCCTTTCCAGACACACAAATTTTTGCCAGTCGTCTGGACGTTTTATAGGGAGCTCAAGGGAGACATGCGTGACTCCTTTGCCTCATCAATAGACGCTGCCTTATTAATGTTCGGTCACTGCATCATCACTTTATGCTCATTATCAATAATTCTTGGAAAGGAACGTTCAGTCATCGCATTATCAGCATCTCAGTTTCCAAAATATACACATTCCCACAGAATATAATCAAAATATATTTTATGAAATGCTTGGATCTGATGTGCTACCAAATAAGCTAGGTGATAACCCTGAGCTTGCTCGGGCTTTTTTTTTTGGATTAAATTTTGCAATATCTTAAAAATAACACATGAAAAAGCTTAGAATTAATACAGTAAAAATTCTTAATGAAAATTCGAAATAAAAATTTTTTAAAGTCTCACAATGGATGTACCTCTCCAAGGATGACACTGCTATTCTAAATAATTTCTAACTCACGTAATCTTACTTTAGATGTACACTTGATGTTGTTGCAATTCCCACTCTTCTCTCGATGTCTTGAAGCAAAACTTGGCCATTCATCACTTTGTGTAGTCTATAGTTCATCCAACAAGAGAAAAACAGGGTGTGTCACAGGAAGTTTCAGATTAGCCAATCAGAGAAAGGGGGCCTCATGCGCTTACTCACTTCTGTCTCATGTCTCATTGAAGAAGCGCTTTATAATATTATAGCAGAAGCTTTAATATTATTCAGTTGCTTTGCTTTAATTATAATTAAAAATATTGTACACTTCATAAAATTGTCTTTTAACTCAATTTTATATATATCGTTGTTCGAGATTCCCTGGGCCTTTTCTTTCCAGGAGTCGAAAAGCGAGGAGAGGGGCTGGTAGCTTCGCATGAAGACGCTTCGTTTCCTTCTTGAACAATTGTTCGAACGCAAGAAAAAGAAACTTGCGTTGCCTTGAAAGTTTCTTTTATCAAAGCAGATGAGCTTTTAAAACACTATTTTCCTTTAAATTAGCAAAATACGTTCCACACAAATCTCCCTAGCCTGGCTGTGAATAGTTTTTCCTTGTTTGGTTGCACGGGCGTCGCCATTACAAATTGACTTGTGTAGCCGCTGAAGGAGAGATCCCACAAAGCATTGCGGATGAGTGAGTAGTCGATATCAGACCGGAAACACACCCTGTTTTTCTCTTGTTGGACGAGGTGTAGTGGTCGCCGATTCTTCTATTTACTTGCTCAATATAGCACGGAGCTGAAAGAGTGCTTCCTCTGTCGTCTTTCCACTCTTTCTCAATAGTCTGCTAACTCTTCATTATCTCCAGTTACTGATGATTTTTAAATATTTTCAAGAAATTGTTAAATACTAAGAACGCTCTTTTCTAAGAAATGCCTGAATAACGGGAATTCTATGCATTGTCACAAATTGAAACTTGTCTATATTGCAAAAACTTTTCCTTGCATTGTTGGTCATGAGATATATATTGTTGGTCCGCGTAGAGTGTTTGTGAATTGCGTGTTGATACCATTGCTAATAACTATTGTTGCACAAAATTTTCCTTGCATTGTTGGTCATGAGATATTTCTCTTTAATATGCCTTGCCAAAACCATGAATATCGATTTTTTTTATCAATAATTATTATTTTTTCGAAATCTGAGGTAGACAGTGACCATCCTCATGCTTTGAAGGTCAAGTATGCAAACTTTCATGAAGATCGGAATAAAACTGCAGATTTGTATAAAAAACAAACCCACCCACAAACATCCTTCTTTATATATATAGAAGAAGATAGATTTAACTTTTGTATCTGTGTCTGCACATACATAAGATGAGAGCTGTGAAAACTAAAAAGAAAAATTCACAGCTCTCAATAAAAAGAAAAATTCTGTGAATGCAACATTCGTAGCAAAATTAAATTTCTAAATTTTGTTCTAAAAGAATGCAACATAATGTTATTAAAATTATTTAAGAGCTTTATTATATGCCAGACTTATTTAGATTTTGCTTTAAAATTTAAAAAAAATTTGATTATTTAGTAGAAGCAATTTTTCGACATGCATTTGCAATAAACTTAGTTTTCTTTTTAATGCATTTTAAATCTACTAATCTTTGTCTGGATTGTATTAAAATCGTCTACTATCCATACAGATGCAGAAAACTTGGAAAACTTATTGTTAAAAATGCTGTTCATTCTAAAATGAAATTATGAAATGACTATACAGGGTGTTCATAAAATGAGGGATAATAAATACCTAACGTGATCCTTTGTATGATGACAAACTTAAAGTTTCTTATGCAAAATGTTCAAAACTCAAATTTTAAGCAGGGAAGAACGTTAGTGGGAAGCGAAGCTCTAACTGTTCCAATGCTAAATTTTTGATGCTAAAACAGCGCCAGCAGTCTTTGGCGGATGAGGCGAAATGGGTGTCAGCTTCCGCTATTGTACAAGTGCATGAGCATTCAAGAATTGGCTGTTCTGTTCAACCCCCTATTGTGATCTTATTCCCATTTTACGGTACTTCTTTTAATGCTTCCGATAATTTACTTAATATTGATACTGTTCGAATGCACAGTTTTCTGTGAGGATGTGAAAATTCTTGCCGAACTTCTACCTTTGATTCTCTGAAGGCGTGAAGTCTGCTACATGACAGAAACTCCTACTGACTTTGAAATTTGCGCTGAACCAATCAGTTGCATGCAGAGACAATTTCTTCATTTGTCTCTGGTTGCATGCCGTGCATTCATAACGTATTTCGTATCTTAATGCAATTACAAAGAAATCTAATTTAATAACTTATGAAATTTGATATAATTAAAATTATGAAAAATTATATTTTTAAGAATAGATATGTAATTAAATTATATTTTTGTTTCAAATAAGTATAAAATAATTGTGTGTTTAAAATTGGATAAAATGATTTGAAAATTTTTCAGTATACATATGTATTTAAAATTAATTTCTAGAAATATAATTTATAAAATTTCTTTGTTATTGTGTTAATGATACGAAAATACGATATGAATGCACGGCGTGAAAACTGAAATTATTTAAACCTTTTGTTTTGATTGGCCCGCAATTCTCAGGGGACAAGCGAAAGTCACTGAGCATGCTATTGCTTTCGGTTTCAGGTTTAGCCATTTCGCCTCATTCGCTTGGTACGCTGGTTGTTTCCGGGCATCAAAAATCAGCGGGAGCTTCGCTTCCTATTAACCTAATTCCCTGTTTTAAGGGTCTAAACATCATGCGAAGTTTTATAAAAACTGGCGGAAAACGTCATTTAATCTCAACAATTTCCTCCGTTTTCTCATTTTCTCATAGCTCAGTTCATTATGTGAAGTATTGGTGCAGAAAGTTCATAAGTGACGTAACGGCACCATTCTAAATTTTGAGTTTGACATTTTCGATAAGGAACTTTTTGCTTAGATTGATGTATGGAATCACACTATGTAATTATTATCCCTCATTTTATGAACACTCAGTATTTGTGAGTTAGACTAATTGACAACCACTTCTCGACATCATTAGTTTCCAAACCTCTGGTGGTGATTTTTAAAAACACCTGATTTTTTGACCATACAATCATTAAGAATTATCTTCAACTCAAAAAATTTTTCCTCTGATATCGACTTAAAAACTCGATGTTTAGAGAAGTTATATTGAAATTAAAAAAAAAAAATAACACTATTCAAAATTACGTCTATGACAGCATTAACTAGTGCCATAACTATTAACTAGTGCAATGAGAAAATATGGCATCATTGTAGCTCAAATCTCCAGAAGACCGATTTGGTTCTGCATGGTCGCGTTTCGTTTATTTGGAATTTAATTTCTAAACTTAAAGTATTAAGAAATAAGTTTTGTCAGTGGTGAAACTCTGAATGACAGTAAATTTTGCTGTGATAGTATCTATTACAGGAACTTTTAATTTTTGCAGTGTCAAACTCTGAAACACTTTAGGGCATTTTTCATAAATTAATTTAAAAATAACAAATATATGATTTATATGTAATTGATTATGTCATAATATTCCTTTAGAAATGAAGTAAATGAGCGCAAATTAATTTACACGGGTAACTCAATAGAAACGTGATTTTAAAATAAATTCCCTGTTTTTTGGTTAAAAGTGTCAATTGCTAGTGCGTTTACTTTATGTAAGTATGTGATCAGTTTTGTGCAGGTAACTTCTTCGAAATGGCAAATAGGAGAACCAAACGAAAAAAAAAATATAGGGTTTCTGAAACTGTGCCCTGACGTATTTTATATCACGTTTAGTTAAACATTTTTAGAGATATTAATTTTTTTTCCTAAAAATGAAGAAATGGCTGTAGTATTCATTTAGCGAACCGAAGTCAATAAATTTAACATGTACGGACTGTTATCATTGAGACAAATAATATTCGTAAAAAAGTGTTTGGTTCTGATGAGCCATATTTGATTTATTAATGCACCATCCCCACGAAACATTCACCCCCCCCCCCTCCTATCGCAACAGAAAAAAATTTATTTATGAACATAGTGGGAGGCTTGTGCGTATATACCATTCCACCATTTCAATTTGTCTTAAATTGTGTGTGCGTGCTGGTGGTTGATAGACCTTGACTTTCCGGACTCATTCATCACAAACATGCATATCCGACTAGAGCTTGGGGAGATCCATTCAATTTCATTCAACTGAACTTCATCCGCATATCTTCCATTTTTGGAGGGTGTTATTCAGGACATTCTTTGTTTTTTCAGAACTGTATTTGTTCTTGGTATATAATTGAACTTTAGTCATTAACATAGTAGGGTCGTCTTATGCTTGTCGTGCAGTCGTACAAAAAACGTGAAAACTAAATAGTAGAAAGCCCAGCACTTAGGCACCATCGACCAACCTACAATGAAACATTTTCCCTTTTGAACTTGCCGGATAGGAATAAATAGAAATTACTGGTATTGATACAATCCTCTGGAAATGAATCAAACTCAGAATGTTTGCATTTGAAAGGGTTATGAAAGTTTGTCGTTATCTAGACCATTTAAGAATTTCCTGATGTTCAGAGCAAATTATTTGTAAGACCAGGAAATACTTGCATGATACATTCGAGTGGAATTCTGATTCTCGTTCTGGCGAAGTAAAGGTTAAAAAACCCTTCTACCGCAATACGATGGACAAATAAAATTAAAGTAAAACGTCGTGATAACGAACATCAGAGGACCAATCGCTCTGCTATATCCAAGATTCGTTGTATTCTAAAATTTGTTTTACATCTGTATCTTAGACATCGTTTTCTACCCCTGGCCTAGTCGGGTTTTAAGAATTGGTTCATTACATTCGAGATTTCGTTGTATCAGAGTTCGTTATAATAAAGTTTTACTCTTAATTATGTGTGATAAACTAATGACAAATATCTGGTAGATAAGACGACATTTTTAGGTGGACAAAATAAGGAAAAGTGATCTGTGAACGAATAAGTTCTTTATATAGCGTGATACTCGCGGTCCATAGTTCGAATCCAGATCGAAAGAATTTTTTCCGTTTTTTTCCATGAAAATTGAAAGTTATTGTCCGTACACTTTCTATGAATATAAATGATATGAAACTGTTACTACAAGTATTGAGAGAAAGACACTCCAACGTGTTTGGGAAGAATTGAACTATCGTATTGATTTCTGCAGTGGGTACTCTTAAGATACTGATGAATTTACACAAAATCACGTAAAATACGTATATACCAGTGTACTTGGGCGAAACTTTCGCACTGCAAATCTTTGAGATTATTGAAGGGGTTAAAATACGTTTTCTTTCCCCTTCTTCCCTCCGTATCGGCCTCGGTGGCTCAGCGGTTGCGTGGTCGCCTCTGATACCCGAGTACGCGGGTTCGATCCCGGCCGAGGACGACGAGAATTTTTCAGGGGGAAATTCTGAGATCACGCACTTCCTTCGGAAAGGAAGTAAAGCCGTTGGTCCCGTGTAGTCGTTTGCCGGCTGCACGTTAAAGAATCCTTGCGAGGCAAAATTTGCGGCCCCTATAACGCCGTCCTGAAATGACCATAGCAGTTGAAAAGGACGTTAATAGACAAACCAACCAACTTCCCTCCGCTCCACTTCCAGCCCTCCTCCCCTCCCCCGCTTTCTCTGCTTTGTTTACTTCTTTCTGGGACGGGTCCACTATACACTATATCGGAAAAGCAGCCTATCACTAACTGGCAACTATTAGGAGATTTAGCAAAAAGTTATAAGAATGCACGCTTGGTCTGTACGTTTATCCGTCCGTCTGGCCGGCCCGCCGTTTGCACGATAACTTGAAAACGGAATAACTTTTTTAAATTCTGTTTTCAGAAGAAATATGACCATCCAGGTTTTAGCTCTTCGAGTTTTCGTGCTAAAAGAGTGACTGTAAAGAATACCAAGATAATGGCTTGCTATATAACAATCGATTTATCAAGAATGAATACACTGTTATTTTCTGTTCGTCTTTTAAACTTTAATGATATGGGCACGCGCACGTGAAATCGCTTTGTCGCGGCTCAATAACTCAATCACTCAATAATGTGTACTGCGTTGAGCAATAAAATAGACGCAAATTTGGAAAGAATTAAATGAATTTCCATTGGTTATTAGTAACTTTAGCTAGACTTTAAATTCTTGAATTTAACATACTTTTACGTCACAGCTAAAGCTCTTTCTTGGAATGTTTGCAAGATTTTATTTTTAATTAACTGCAGTTTTTAATGAAACAAAGTGTTTTAACGAAAATTGAGTGTATTATGTCAGAAGCCTATTCAAAAACCTTTCGTTTTTCTAACTCAGTCATCGTTTTTCTTGTATGTGCAGTCATCGTTGGCATGAGAAATAATATATGCGTTTGAATAAAATATTGAAAGTATTTATTTCTTTTTATTATAACCTTATTTCAATATTTTTATTTATTCAGACAAGGTACGGGGAGATCATTTTGTCACACCACCAGCATTGTGTGTGTTGTGTTGCGTTAATTGGCTAGTAAAGGCGTATGGGTTAGTTTCCCCAACTGAAATTTTTTTTTCTGAACTCGACTTAAAAACTTGTGAAGATATGAAATTTTGAAATAAAAAATTTCATATACGCGTACGTGAACAATTTTGTGTAGGTATCCCCTCCGAAACGGCAAAAAGCAGAACCAAACGAAATGAATACACTGTTAGAGAGTGCCTTGACGCTTTTTTCATGACAATTGATTAAGCTATTTTGGAGATATTAATTTTTTTCTAAAATGAAGAAATGTAGCGTTCATGCTAGCGAACGAAGCTCATTGAGTTCGACTTGCACGGACTCCTCAAATTAACACGAATAAATAACTTGTTTGGCTCTGATGAGCCATTTTGAAGTTATTAAGGCACCCCCCCCCTATCCCCCTCTTCCTAACTCTTCCCCCTCCCCCTTACCAACAGAAAAATATTTTTTATTATTTTTTTTCATTAAAAAATTAATACATACTTAGAGTGTTCCTTAACTATGCATTGACGTATTTTTTTATTAAATTCGGTAAACTTTTTTCAGAGATACTCATTTTTTTTTTCTTCTAATAGTTAAGACATGGATGAAACATTAATTCTAGCAAGTCAAAGACAATAAATTCGACCTGAACGGATTCATCTTTCAGGGTCGAATGACTTTTGTAAATAAATTGTATGCCTTTGATGAATCAATTTTGAGTTAAAAAAGAATTTACCCCCCCC
>JAHWFO010090254.1:701039-716974 GCA_023313115.1 Rhysida immarginata | reverse complement strand
CGTGCTAAATTTCCACCTTCAGCCACACTTTCTGAAATAGAGATCGCTGTACACGAGAAATGAATGCATCTTACCTTAAAGATTGTGGATGACTGTATTTGTCCATTCTACATCGGATACAAGCTGTAATTCAGACCGAGAATTCCTCCTTTCCAGACCATCAGAAAGAATCATATGAAATCAATAAATTCAACTGGGGTTAATGCTCCAAACATAAGTACTGGAGTAAAGATATTAATGAAAAAAAAACGGAAGCAAATATTTCGCGACTTGGATTCGAACCAGGGATTAGGAATATCACGCTGTCGCCTCTAAGAGCCCGGTGCCTGCCCTATCAGTAGGCTTCCACGTTGGCTACCTTGTAGTCTTTAGGACACTTGAAGGACCCTTTATGCCCGTGTCCGAGTTATCCATTTGAAGAGGCGATACTCGTAGTCCCTGGTTTGAATCCAGACACAACCACCGAGAAACACAACCTGTTTCTCAGTGGTTGTGATCTAGGCCCCGAAATTTTCCCTTCCGTTTTTTTCCATTAACATCTTTACCTTTTATTATAAGTAGAAGAGGGAAGGGAAAATTCCGCCTTTCGCTGCCACGGACATTAAAGGTCTGGTTCCTGGTTCGAGTCCAGATCGCGGAATTTTTCCCTTCAGTTTTCTACCGGGTGATTCAGTCAATTTCTGACCATTTCACTCGAATGACGTGCATTAGGGATAAACAATTGAAAGAATATGAGCGCCATATCGAATGTCTAAATAGTTGGAGATTGTATTGTTGCAACGGCGCTGCATGAAAATCTTATTGTTGAAAAATGGCGCCCGCTTTATCAACAGAGCAGAAATGCAAGGTTGTCGAATGGTATTTTGAGACAAAATCACCTGTAACCGTGCAAAGAAAGTTCCGGAAGGAGTATCAGTGTCGAGACGCACTAGGCAGGCAAGCAATCATGCATTTTGTCAAGCAATTTCGTGCCACTGAATGTGTTAAAGGCAAGAAAAAATGCGGGAGCGAAGCTCGTGTTCGAACGGCCGAAGTTGTCGAAAATGTTCGCACAAGGTTGGTCGATTTCCCTACCAAAAAATCTGTTCGCCGCCTATCCATTGAAGAAGGGCTGTCGTATACCATAACGTGGCGAATTTTGAGAAAGGATTTACACTTGTTCCCATGTTTATCAGGAGTTAACAGACACCGGAAGACAGAAGCGACAACAATTTGCGATGAAGTTTGGAGCAGAAATGGAAGCCAATCAGTACATTGTGAACAACCTGTGGGTGTCAGATGAGGCTTTCTTCCATCTGTCAGGTGACGTTAATAAACACAACGTTCGTTTTTGGGGTTCCCAGCACCCTCATGAGATCCATAAGTCATCTCTTCATCCACGAAATGTTATGGCTTGGTGCGCGATTTCCAAAAGAGGCATCATTGGTCCGTTCTTTTTTGAGAGCACCGTAACGTCACAGGCTTACCTTAACATGTTGGAAACCTTCTTCATCCCCGAGCTGCGAAGGAGGCGTATACCGCTTCGACATCAATGGTTTCAACAGGATGGGGCTAGGCCTCACACCACTAATGAAATTCGGAAATCGTGTCATTTCAAACAGGTTTCCAGATCGATTCGAGAGTGGCTTTCTTTGGCCCCCTACGAGTCCTTAAAGACAGTGTGTTCACTACAGCACCAAGAACCCTAGACCAGATGCGAAAAAGCATCGTCGACTGCTGCACCCTTGTGGATGCAGAAATCCTGGATAGAGTTATGAACAACTTCACCATTCGGCCACATTGAGCATATCATCAAGACTTTTCCACGGGAATAAAAACTCCGAACTGCCTAAAATATCATACTGAAATGCTAAGTTTGTGAATATTAATGGGTCAATAAATCATAGTACTGAAATGGTCAGAAATTGACTGAATCACCCTGTACGTGTTAATATCGAATTGTTTGAAGAGTTTCTTCAGTTTGAGTATTACGAACCCTCTCTTTAATCTTTATCTTATGTTTACAGCATTAACTCCAGTTTAAATTTATTACTTTCGACAAAAACTTTCTTTGACATACGAATATCTCACTAAAGTCGTACGGGCTTTAGATCTGGTCTTCTTTGGTGGCCGACATATAAGTGAAATGTTCTCTCTTGTCTGTTGACCGGCCAAAAGCGGGAGATTTTCTTCCTGATAATTAATGTCGAGCTTCCCGATGCCAATGAGGCGGCCTTCATATTTTAGGAAAAGGATGCTTTCAGCGTCTTCTTGGAATTGAGGCGACAGTCGTTCACTTATATTTTAGGAAATACGTTTCACCAGTCACGTTGTTTTCTTTAAAAGAGGGATATAAACTGCAGTCATGCAAAGTTTTATCTTACTTTACACAACTGGCCTTATTGTGTGTCTGTATACTTAACGGGTGCCTTATTGAGTGTCTTAACGGCTTATATACAGGGTTTCCGAAAAAGAATGTTAACATTAGAAAATGTGATTTTATAACTTTTATTGGATGGTACTAGAAACTTGGTGTTTTTATTACAACGAACAGACAGTATCAAATTTATGTTGGCAGCGCTGCTTATTACCCATACAGCATTGCGGTAAGCATTTTATTGTTTGATGTAAACAAGGCGTCTGTACAAGTAAAAGCTCATTGAGCACCTGTCTCCGGACATACACGCGTCTAAGTTGTCTAAATTGGGACGATTAATCGATAGGTGGTATACAGCAGTCGTGTGCGCTCTCTTCCATGGTGCGCGGAATTTAAGTCTATTATCACTGTCCAGCGCAAGTTTAGGCAATTTTAACAAAGGTAAAAAAAACTATGTATTTTTTGAGAGTTTTTGTTAAAAAATTAACATCCTAGTGCTATCCAATAAAAAGTTATAAAGTCACAAAATAACGTCATTCTTTTTCGGATATCGTCCTTTGTTTCTGTTGACTGAAGTCTTAAATATCATTAGATTTGAAAAAGCAAGATTTCTATCGGAAATTATTTGAAGTAACGGGTTAGTTTTGGTAATGTGAATATTTTCCTCCACCGATGGTAAATTTGCTTCGGTTCGTATTCGCAAGGCTGAAAGGTTTTTCACGCATGAATGGTCTGTTGTATGCATTGGAAAAAATAAAAAATTATTCTTTTCATAATGTCTATTGTATAATGAAAAGTGAAAATTAACTTACAAACCAGACAAATTTAATTTATGACTATTCAGAGTGTCTCAATTTCTTGAAACTTTTTTAACTTTATAATCTGATTTAAATGGAGAAGACTGTAAACAAGAAACGATTTAAACATTTGAGTGGTTTTTTTTTTAATCTTTTAAATGCACAGGAAATTAAAATTCTCTTCGATCTCTTTCACAAAGTTTAATATTCCCCCCTCCCACTTCGTTTTAGTCAACGATACAAAACTTTTCCACTCCCCGGAGTACAAAACGTTGCTAGGTGATCTCCACGTGTTTATTTTACGGTTTCCAGGAACCAAAAACTTTCTTCATCCGTCTTCATGTGCAGTAGGAAAAAAGGTAATTTCAAAAAAACTTAATAGATTAATTAAATGTTATGCACTGAATTCTACATGGACCTGTGTAGAGGAAGCGCTGGAGCAAGAGACACGTGCGCATTTCCCAAAGATGTTGACGAAGATAGATAGTTTCCTCGAAAAGATATTTTTGCACTTTTTAAATTTGTTGAAAAAAGATTCCCTGATTATTGAAGATTCATATTGATGAACGTGTATTAAATGGAAATAAATTGAATATCGAAAAAAATTTATTCTAAAAAAAATTCTCACATTATCGACGGAATTGTACAGAATGCCTAAGCATTCACAAGAAGACGTCGATCATGTTGCCCTTCCAGATTCTCGTCATTTTCTTACACGTGTCGCGTAGAAAGTTTATTTTTATTGTGAAGCGACTCTTATCCCCTCCACTCTCAACCCCAGCAAACAACTCCCACTCTTTCATCGGCCATCGATGATTGGATGCTCATCAACTCTTTAACTTCTTCCCTTCTGTCGCCTGATTTTTTTTTCTCCTGTTTTTTTGCACGAAGTATTGAAGGGTGTTAAAAGCACTCCCGATGGATGGATTTGCGTCAGTGGTCGATGATTGCCTTTGCTGCAATTGATCCATTACTGGTCCCCATTCACTCAACAGCTCAGTATCGGATTCATTCGCTGGCGATTTTCTAAAAAAGCCAAGGAGTCAATTAATGAGGGGAACAGGGAAGGCTTGAAGATGCATAATCGTGTGATGAAGGAACGTGCATTGGAATCGTCAGAATCAATTGTAGAAGTAGTTAACAAAAAAGTAGAATAATTAGTAAAGTTTATTAACATGATAATTACAAATGGTTTTTGTAGTTGATTTTCTTTTTGCTAACTATGTAATAAAACTTCTTCTTGCGGAACGCACTGCAGTTCTTAGTGGATTATATTTGTACGGAAATATAATTGTGGTGGCACAAGGGCAAGGATTAGCGTACTTATCAAGGACTATTAAGAGCTTCACTTACAGGAATAGTGGGGCAACTATGAATTGAAGTGTGCTTCAAGAATGAAGAGTACCGCACATGACAAATAACAATCTCTCTAATATATACGTATATGCATTATGCATTGAGCAGTGTTTACGAAAGAATCCATATCTAGTTTCTTGTTGGCTATGAGAGTGGACGTTTGTCGAGGATTACTTCCAAAATACAGGTTGTATCTATAGAGTTGTAACAAACGTCGGGAGAGTGAATCCTGAGTTCAGTATCCTCACAGATAAAAGTCTAGTGGAGACCAGGCAGGTCTATGCTCTGGACTGCGACACCCGATCCACCGTTATGGGAAAGTGTCTTCCAAAAACCGTGAATGAAAACAAGTGACATCTCTGTACATATGGATGTAACTCAGTAATAATGTTTTAAAGGACATATGTTCTTTCTTGTTCTGATCCGAGGAATCACCCTCCCCCCCCCCCCCCCGACGTTTATTACATACGTATAAATACACTCTATATAAAGGACCTCAAATACTGCCTCACAGAGAAAATAAGTCAAGAAGGAACGCTCGAAATGAATAAAAATTTGAATCACAGGCAGAACTCGCTTCGCTCCGCAAAGAAAAATGGACTATAGACTTGAAGAAACGGCACAAAATATACTCACTGTAAAGGAATCACTGATGAGTTCCACCACAATATTAGGATTTTCCCTGCCCCAATTGCTTACATAGTGACGGTTTGTTTTGCCAGATTACATGAACTCAGTGCCCGAATAAACAGGGTAATCGTAAGACCATCATGATTGGCGATGCATTCGGTAACCCCGCATAGCATTGATTTAATGACCCCACTATTGGCGTCTTGAAATATCGCTGAGTATGTTGCGTCAATCAAAATCTACATTTTGTCCTCATTTCCAGATTGAGGGGAAACATTCCTAATTATCAGTCCTGTCCCAAATAGGAGATAAGCCTGGAGATCATGTTGGCCAAGTACCTGAGCACCTTGTAAATTCTATCTTCTGACGATAGCTTTGTGTAAGCCTGCGCTATCATACTGAAAAGTAGCATTAAATAAATTCTGAAGAAACGTCAGTCCGACGGACTGTAGCACCTCATCGATGTATCTGTGTGAGTCATCATACTAGTTATGTATAGTATGATGCTCATGTCTTACAACTGATGACTCCACATTTGACAAGATGTGTGACGCTCAACAACAACAGCAGAATCTGTTCGTTTCCCACATACCCTATAAACTTTTACTCGGCGGTTATCATAGCTGAGACAGAAGCGAAATTATTCATTAAATGTTACACTTAGCCATGCATACAGTCTTCACAAAGAACGGCTTGACTGAAAGCCTACTCGACAAATCTTTGAGAAACTGTCTGCATTTATACTGCATCATCCAAAACTACCTGTACACTTTGCAGAATGTCGCTAGTTGTGGATTTGATGCCGCTATTGTTTGCCGATGCATCCGTCAAACTACTATGTGTTCTAATGTTGCCAGAGTAGAGATCGCAGCCCATCTGCGACGATTTACATTTCTTTTTTCTACTCGTGTCTCAAATTCTGTCCACTATCTCAGCATTCTAACCATGGTTGTTGCATCACGTTTTCAGTTGCTGAAAAGTTTCTCGACGAAAACAACAGCGCGAAAAAATTTCGGCTTTGGGAAATTCGAAAAAGTTAGCTGGTTTTCCATTTTTATCTCTCTCACTATTGATAATTACGTAATCAACTGAAACTGTAATCATTACGTATTGTTACGTTTATGTGTATAACGAAACGAATACGCTGCAGCAAATACTCAAGGGGTGGCATTTTCTTTGCAAGGCAGTGTATAGACAAGGTGTCCCAAGAGTCACGTCTCATAGGGAAAATCGAAATATTGCAGATTGAGAATACACATAGATGAATAATTATAATATAGCGAAGTTATATTCTTTGTTTTAAGCAGGAAAAGCATTACGGCAACAAATATGTCAAACTGATCAATACCTCCTAGAGAGAAGGCCTGCGCGCAGAAACGTCATACATTATTTTGTAAAGATTTATTTGGCTCTGATGAGCCGTTTTGGAGTTATTAACGATCCCCCTGGCGCTGTAAACGTCAGAATACGTAAATGAAAATACCTGTCATGCGCACGACTCATTTCATTTGTTATTAAAACGCCGGGTACACGGCTTTTCCTCATTCTGAACGCGACGCCGGAGACACTTCGATCAGTTGTGGGACATGCTGTTTCTCGATTTCAACTTGTTGCACACAACGCTGGACAGCATATTGAACATGTTTTGCGCCAGTCTCCCGCAATTTAAAAAACCGATTTGATGGATGCTTTGCACACTGAACAGTACAGTTGGTTTAACGTGTAACTTACACCTTAGCCTTTGTTTTACGATTCATTTGTCATTTGTAGTCGCAATTCTGACGCTTACTGCGCCATCTGTTGCTAAAATTTGGACCTACTTTTTTTTTCTTATGCCATAAGCTTTCCCCCTTCTTCGATAACATTCCGTTCCAATTGGACGTCATTCTACTAAGTGCTTCTTTTTTGATAGCGTTTTGAAACTTAAACTTTAACTATAATCACCCTGTATAATAAAACGACATGAATGGCCTCCTCTCATTTAGACGAATCTTTTTTGAAAAGAAACTGTTTGGCTGCGAGGACCCATTTTGAAGTAATTAAGGTTTTAAGGATCCCCAACCCCCAACCCCAACAGAAAAAAAAATTCCTTTTTTGAATACGTTTCATGGCCTGGTGGTAGGCCTGTGTGAATGTACTTTCCGCCATTACAATTTATTTTAATTACTGTAGGTCTTTATTTTGGGTGCGTTGGAAAACACTAGTATCCCCTTCCCCGTTATGCAATGGTATTTCCATCATTCCCATAGAAAATAGATACCTAATTTTTAGGGCATCGTCTAGTTAGCCTTAAACCCATCGACGAAAGCAATAATTATCAGTCCAAATTGAGTGAAAGAATAAATTGTCATCAATCGCACTTACCGACATTTTCAAACAGGAACTGGTATTGCAGAGAAACAGCAATTTGTGTAAGTACGAAACTGTAGTTAGAATATTACCCCAAATGAAACTGATCATATTCATTAAAATTGCTTGCTGTTCCTGCTACAGTTCATGTTTGTTTTGAATTTACTTTAGATAAGTAAAGTTTATTTTAACAGATAAAGGGGCGAGACGAGTTCCCTTCCAATTCTTAATTTAAAAACATCGCGAGGGTGGCCACTGGAAATAGGTCTCTATCTTCAATAGGAAAACAGTTAGAGATGAAGTGACACTTCATAAAAGGGAGAGGGGAGTAATGATAAATGGTGTATTAATGCACCTGTATTGAAGAAAAAATACTGGAAATGCTTAACTATATCACCCTTTGAATAAAGTAAATGAAAGCTTCCTAGACACCCTCTATACAAATGCTTGTAGAAAATGCTATATGGATCGACATATATCGCTTTTGAAGGATGGACCTTCCACACAGAGCTCTTGCACAAGGATAGTGTTAAAGCTATCGTATTAGCGTAATGCTTCCATGTTCACAATGGCTCAATTGGTTAGGGCGTCAGCGCGATTAGGTGACGGTTTCTGGTTCGTTCCAGGCTGTAGAATTTTCTTTCCTATTTTCATCAATTATTTAAAATCTGAATTATGGCGTGTAATAATTCCTCATCGAACATTCATGAGCTATTAGTTTTTTTTTCGTCTTGAGCGTTTATTATCTATTTACTTTCTATCGTGCAAAAAAAAAGAAAAAAATTCACATTCATTTAAACTGAGTAGTTAAAAATAGATATTTTTTCTATGACTATTCGTACTAAATTTTTACGATTTTACTGCACAGAATGAAGAACTTCGGTTATGGGTTATGTAATGACACAAGTTATCTGTCCATGTCTATTGCTGTATTGCTATGGTATTTTCAATATTCTGTATTCAACTATTTGATTATTCGTCATGATCTATGATACAACCTGAGAATAAGCGAAATTTTCCATAAACTATATTAATTTTCTTAAGAAATTATAGGCGTATGATATGAGTGGTCTTTAAGAAAGGAATTTTCCTAAAGCACGAATTCATTATTTATCTGGAAGTTTTTTCTTGACGTATATTTGTGTGTCTGCTGATTTTCACATAGGATCTCGTCCACGATAAGAGTTAGAAATAACAAATATTATTACATAGTTAAGAAATAAAAGTTAAATAATTACTCCATATCCTGTATGTGCAAACTCGCCGAGACCACATTAAAAATCTAGTTCACGGGGTGTTTCATTACTTTTTTCCATTCACAAATAAATCTCGTGCCTACTGTCACGTCCAACGTGTTATATTACCATCCTCGTTCTAGCAACTCTTCCGTCTCGTTATCACAAATTGAAAGTGGGACGTTGCTTCTCAAAGCAGATTTTATCATTTGAGTAGCAAAGTTTCCGCCGCCGCTGTGGGAATTTAATTTTTTTTCGAGAGGTTGTAAATGTTCCAGCTGATAGTCGTGCTCATACTTATCACCCGAAATCATTTTAGATGAGCACAAAAATATCCGTTACTTGCATAAAAATATCTTTCATCTTGTATTAAGACATCATTATCTTTCTTAAATATTAATAGAAGTATTCACTGAGGAATGTTGATCTTTTTTTTTTTTAATCATAATCGTTAATGATCAATTGGTCATTCATTTCTTAATGAGTAATAAAAATTCATTGAAAGCTCCCTAAATAATCATTTCTCTTGCTTCTCAAAATCTAATTAAACTGCACCACAGTGACATAAATAAGTAATAAAAAGTAAAAAGGGCTAAGTTTTAATCGAAATATACACTTCATAAAATAAATGTATTCCATATAACACTCAAAATGCTAGATAACTCTTTTACAATTTCTCATTACAATTTATTGTTTTGAAGAAAAAAGTGAGATCTAAACAGGAAAACTCAATTTCTTAGTGATTGGACTGTTCCGAATGTAAAGTATGAGATATACGTACGTGCAGTAAAGCATAGTAAATGTAGTCTGTAAGTCTGCTTTGAGAGGGATTGAATAGGTCATACGTACGAGAGTGTAATTCGAAAGTTCGAATTAAAAAAAATCCATTGCCAGTATGATTAAAAAGCAAGGATTGTGTGTAAAGAAAAGGATGTTGGGCGTCGTTTCAAGAAGGTGATTTGACGTCGAGTCTAATTTGTGAGTGTTACCTGCCCTCTCGTGAGGGATATACAGGGTGTATCTACACTTTTGTAACAAACGTCGGAGGGTGATTCCTGGGATCAAAACAAGAAAGAATGTCCCTATGAACATATGTCCTACAAAGCGTTGTTACCGAGTTACATTCATGTGTACACAGATGTCACTTGTTTTCATTCACGTCATCAGCATCAGTGTACAGAAGTGTTTTTGGATGACACATTCTCAAGAAGGTGGATCGGCCATTGGCTTGTCCGGTTTCCTGGACTTTGATCTGTGGGGATACACGAAGGTCAAGTGAGGCAAGCCGTTGTTCATTGAGAAACCCGTTGTTTAGCCGTTAGTAAGTTTAGAGGAAAAAAACTTGAAAAAAAAGGAAAGCGAGACTTACATGGGAGTAAATATCTTATAATCTGATATAACTTGTCGATAATGAATAAAAATTATCAAAAAAGAAAGGAAAAAATTATGCTCTTCGAGCCGGATTCAAACTTCCGACCTCATATATGCGTGTATATTTGACACATTTCAAACATAAATACAGTATGCGAAAGTTACATATGACGGAAACGAACTTTATTTTTTTCGAGTCAGCAAATTGAAAATTGTTCAGTCACCTAGTTTGTATACCGTTCATCACGCGGAGGATTTCAAGGCTATATTCGTTCCATATTTGTCAAGCATGCTACCAGTCTTCATACAAGGATAGTGTTTCTGGCCAGAGGATTTTTCAATGATGCAGAAGAGAGCAAGAGTAAAGATTTGAAAACGCAAGTTATAATCAAAATGAAAACATGCATAAATAATTATTTTGTTTCGCCAACAAATAATACATAACTCTTTTTACGTCCCGTCTACTGTTAAATCCGCGTTGAGTAAGCAATACTAACTCTTAACATCCGTATCTCTACGCCTGTAGATATCTAAAAAAAAAATGCGCATCAGGAAATATCAAGGCAAATTAATCAGATTAAAGTATCTACAAGGTAGGATCTTACATCATGTTTTATTTTTTTTTATATATTTAATAAATAATGTCTTCACTTTTTTTTAAAGAAAAGTAGAAAAAAGTTTTTACCCAATTAGATTAAGTTCCTCAAGAATTTTTTTTATTTGTTTATTTGATTTTTTTTTCCTTGAGCTTAATTATATAAAAAAAGAATTTTTTGCGTTTTAGGGCAGGTTCGAAAATTAGAAATTAAAAATAGACGAAGGACTCATGTAATTGGACTTAATAATTGCATCTCCTCTCCCAGGCTAAAATATGCCACTCACAAATGAAATGGGAAGTTTCCGTGCCAAATTATATTAATTACAAAAAAGAAAGACATAATTACGACTCGCTAAAAATAATCCAGAAATCTCTTCAATTTCATTTCCTTTGCATCCCAAATAACGTTGCTGTCGACACTGACTTAAAAATTCTTCCAAAAGGAAGAGAAAAAAAAAACGCATCCTATACGAAATTATGTAATTAGTCTTAATGTAATGCTAAACATTTGACGTCAGAGGGGAATTCGTAAACAACAACAAATGCCAGCTTCGGGAATATGGCAAAAGGGGCGGAAAAGTAAATTGCAATGAAATCCCAATCCAATCGATGACGATAATGAAAGACGAACTATGCTAACAAGATCCGACTTCAATGCCTTTAACGGGTTTTGCCTTTCACTTTCTATATTGGTTTAGCTGGGAATTTTCCTTTCTTGTGAATGGAGAGAAGGATGCATGTCCTTGATATTCTCCTCACTTACCGTTCCGACATGGGCACCAAGAAATTAGATTAAGTTCAAACTAATGCAACTTGAACTTGACCATGGCTGGAAATGACGCATGAGAACTGAATAAATCCTTAACAAAATTAAGTTTTATCTGTACGGAGTCGCTAATGAGAGTTGCCATTTTTAACTTTAGAGATGCTTTCATTCATTCTTAACTGATATTGTCAAGTAGATGTAGACAAGAACAAAATGTAAAAAAAAAAAAAATAATACAAAAGCAGATTGTTCCTATTCTGGATTTGCCTTCTTAAAAGTGTTTTCCCATACATAGACGTTACTATTTAGATTGGTAGACATGCTACTATTAATTATCAACTAATTAATAACCATTAATTAATATTGCTATCAATTATTGTTTTATTAATTTTTATTTTCTGTTAGGCTTCTCATTTATGTTACTCCTTCTGTCCGAAAATATGGTATACATTTTAACATTATTTTTGCGTTGTAAATGCATACCATATTTTCGGACAGAGGGACTATTTCTTCTGTAAAAAAAAAATGATCAGGGCATTTTGCTACTTTAGTAGTAAGACTACGGAATTATAATTTTTTAAATGCTGGTTAGAATTTATAAATATCCATACCCAATAATTTACTCTCTGTTTGACTGGCCGTGTCCAATTAAATTGCCAATTTCAATTGTTAAGCATTGTTAGTTTTACTTTGCAAGAATCATTCGGAACAAAGACTCATTGGCAGTGCCTAACAATTGATATCGGAAGTTTAACTAGTTATGTCCAATCAAACTTTGACGGACAGAGTATAGAAACAATGCTTTCTTGAACATGGATGGGAAAACGATTTTAAAAGAAATTTCCAAAATATCGGTTAAAAGAATGAACAACTGAGGTTTTCTTTTTAATATTTTTACGTAGTTGCGTAGCTGTACGATTAAAATTCGAGTTTACAAGTAATGTTTTAATGTCTTTCTACGCCTTACAGTTGTTAACATTGTCAGCGTTTCACCATAGAAGATTACGTTATTGAAAACACCTGTTTTTCTTAGGCAAAAAGTCACTCATTGCAGACATTATAATGAAAAAATATCAAATATCGGTTGCAGGTTCAAAATCTGTTTATATTTAAATTTACAAAAGAATTATCGATACGTTATATCCTTAATTGCCACAAGCCACATTTCAGTCATTCTACATTTTTATAAAACGTTCAAACTTATTTTATACATTCCTACATCAAACTTTGATCTAACATAATTTCTTATAAAAATATCCGCAGTCAAATTTACAGAAATTGGCCGGTTAATGTGTTCTATAAACACGTTTCTCAGAAACTGTACGTCGTACAGGTTTCATTCATAGTTCATTTTAAAGCTTAAAATGTGGGCTTTTAAACTAAATGTTTTCAGATATAAGTGAAATTAAAGACAAATTTATTTAACATGATTTTAACATTAATCTTGAAAATAATAAGTTAAAACGACATGTTTAAAATCTATGAAAAATACTAACATATTTCTCGATGGCAACAAGGTTTCAAAGTGGAATTCCTTTTAGAAGAATAGAAAATAAATGTGAAATGATGTAAGTTAAATAAAAGTGTTAACTGCTGATTACGTCATCATTGCTTCAAGGACGTCGCCTGAGCCATTGTTGTATTCCGGCTCCCTGCTCGCATATAAAAGCGGAGTACCTGACCTCATAAATAATTTAATACTGATTGAACTATTTGGAATTCCATCCTGTAATTTCCTTATGTTATGTAATGGATATAAGGGAATTTAACTCTATTTTTTTTTAAATATTTTTAAAGTATTGTTTTCAGGTTAATATATGATTTTATAAAATTAAAATGCATTTCCCCCCTCGTATTTTATTTTGAACTCCATAAAGTAAATTAAAGCAAAAAGTGATTAATTTTAGCTTCAATTTTACATAAACGACAATTCCTCACGACCAATATAACCAGAGATATGCTTCGTTTTATGTGATAAAATGCGCGAAAGTTTGAAACTTTGTTAATTAATTATGACTAAATTATATTTTTGTCTGGCAAACGAGACTATGCTTGCCTTTTATTTTATCCACTGGAATACACTTATAAAGTTTGAGAAAAATCAAACCCTAAGGTCAATTATCACCTGATTTTATCCAAAGCCACTACTTTTTCATGATTTCCATGGGCAATGTGTAATCGAACAATAAAGCATGTGAACATATGACCACCATGAATTGTATATTACATGTTTCTGTAATATAACAATGATTATTTGAAAAATAAAATAAATAACTCACGTTTTATGATTTTCCCTGTTGCTAAAATATAAAGCCACATTTTATAGTAGCCTATAAAACGACCAGATTTTGAAATAACTTTGAAACTTCGATCAACCATTGATTCTATTATCTTTCTCGTGACAGAAATTTCAATTTTTCCCCAGCTAATTACAATTGGTTCCTTCAAATCATTGACAG
The DNA here is from genome assembly GCA_023313115.1 of Rhysida immarginata. Classification (NCBI taxonomy): domain Eukaryota; kingdom Metazoa; phylum Arthropoda; class Chilopoda; order Scolopendromorpha; family Scolopendridae; genus Rhysida; species Rhysida immarginata. The sequence continues at coordinate 703,057 of JAHWFO010090254.1, read as the reverse complement.
TATCATACTGTTTTCCCACCCTCATAGATTCCTCACTGGATTCAAATCAGCGGAATAAGGAGGTCTGTTCATTATTATTATTATTATTACTATTATTATTATTAAACTGGGTTAGGTCATCATTGTACAAGGACAACGGTAATCTTAGCACCGATTTCTTGGGGGAATTTTGCGCCACACATAAGGACAAACACAAACATCCATGCCCCCGGCAGAATTCCAACCCGCGATTTTCCGGTTCCGAGAGCAATAACACCTGCGTCCCAGCGCTCTCGGCCAACGAGCCGGCTGATTAGTCCATTACTCGAACACCTTTATCCACATATCATTTATGTGTAGTGCGAGCATTGTGAACAGGGGCATTGTCCATAAAGGACTATCAATATTTTCTCCAAATGACAAAGGATGTACTCCCAACAAAGCCTGATACTTTTTAGCATTCATCAATTCACTCACAAATGCAATGTCACTTTTTCCGTTCCATCCAAACGCTTCGCAAACCATGACACCTCCAACTTTTTGTTGAAGTTTGGTTTGGTTTGTTTGGTATTAACGTTCCTTTTCAACTGCTATGGTCATTTCAGGACGGCGTTATAGGGGCCGCAAATTTTGTCTCGCAAGGGTTCTTTAACTGTGCAGCCGGCAAACGACTACACGGGACCAACGGCTTTACTTCCCTTCCGAAGGAACTGCGTGATCTCAGGATTTCCACCTGAAAAATTCTCGTCGTCCTCGGCCGGGATCGAACCCGCGTACTCGGGCATCAGAGTTTGTTGACGTTAGGAACAGATTTCCTTGTCTCGCTGTAAATCATGAAAAGACCGGATTGAATTTATTTAATCCCTCCAGACCACTGTTGGCCAATTTTCCTTCCATTGCATTGTTTCACAGGCGAATTTTAATCTTTTTTTATAATGGGTAGGTGTTATCTTAGATGCACTCTTCTTCTGGTAATTTAAATGTCCCGTGGCCCGAACAATCCTGGAGAAGGTAATTTGTGGACATTAACATCAGGAATGTTTTGCTCGTTCGCCCTAATGTTGCTTTATTGTTGCTAACTTCTCGAATAACAGTTCGTTTCTGACGAGGAATTAACTTCAGACGTCTCCCACTTGATGTTTTGATACCGTATTGGGGCCCAAGTTTAATATAATTCTCCACAACTGCGTGTGAGCGATGTAGAGCCTTGGCTATAGCTCGTGCTGATTTTCCGGAAGCCCTTAAGGCTGTTACCTTACTCCTCTCAAACTCTCTCAGAGGTTTACCTCTCCCCATCATGTACAGGTGATCAGATCAGTAAAGAGAGCAGATTTAATTCCTAATAAATGATTACTTTTCAAGTGCATTCACATATAGGTCAGTTTAAAACATTAAGGTGAACAAAGTATCATAAAAACACTTATTTTGTAATTGGCTTTTATACAAGGAGATATCAGAAAGTAACGCCATTTATTTTTTCAAAGAAAATTACAAAACATACAGGTAAACAACTAAGTGCAGCTGAAACGCCACGTTTTTATCTACTTTTCCACATAGGTACCTTGACGATTTAGGCATTTATCCCAATGCTATATCGGTGACCAGAAAAAAGCGCACACTTAAATTGCGCTCAAAAGAAAACGTACACGAAAAATTGCGCACAGAAAAAAGCGTACACTGAAAAATGCCCACATAGAAAAATTTATTGTGAAATATTGTTCACTTTTAGCTCATTGCGTTGTGTGTTTGCGCATTTTTCAGTGTGGGCATTTTTACCCATGGGCTTTTTTCCATGTGGGCATTTTTCAGTGTGCGCAATTTTCCGTGTACGCTTTTTTCAGGGAACCCGCTGCATCAGTTTTAGAATACCCTGCTTATAAAACTCCGTCGACTGTGAATACAGCCAAAGGCGCACGGCAGATTTGAGTTCCTTATCAGTCTCAAATCTCTGACCACCCAGAATTCTCTTAATGGGACAAAGAGGTGGTAGTCCGAGGGCACTAAGTCCGGACAGTAGGCTGGGTGGTCCACAATCTCCC
>JAHWFO010090254.1:660583-700939 GCA_023313115.1 Rhysida immarginata | reverse complement strand
GAACATCGTTTTCTCTTTCCAGTCGCTTATCCCGAATAGCACGCCGCAGTTTAGTCAACGTTTCATAATAGGTAGCGGCGTGCTATTCGGGATAAGCGACTGGAAAGAGAAAACGATGTTCGACTTCTTTATATGGTTGACCCACGAGGTAGGAAGTCTGTGAATAGGGTGCCTGCATATCGCAAAAAACTATGAGCATAATCTTCCAAGCTGAATGAGAAACTTTGAATTTTTTGCGAACCGGAGAATGTGGGTGTTTCCACACCATGCTTACAGTTTTAGGCTCAGGTGTGAAGTGCAAGACCCAGGACTCATTTCCTGTAACAGTGCCATTCAGAAACGCATTTTCCTCCTGGTTGTATCGTTACAGATGTTGCAGATGATGCCATTCTGTTGCCGGTCTGTTCTGGTGTAATATTTTTGGAATCCAATACGAACAGATTTGCAATGGAATCCAAGTCTCTCATGCACCTTATCCCATGCAGACGGTTTTCTCCGATTGTGTTGTTAATGTCCTCGACAATGGCTGGTGTTGCCGCTGAGGTAGACCGCCCAGAACGCTGTTTATCGGCAAGGTTAACTCTTCCTTCCCGAAACATTTTACACCATTTGTACACAGTCCAGACAGTCAGCGCCGTAAATTCTACCATGTCTTCATGAATTTCAGTGGGGTTCTTATCTTTTGCGAAAAGAAAGTTTATAACAGCTCGCTATACAGGGTGTAAATGGACGACGTTTCACAAATTTAAGGATATGTAGAGGATGATGTGGTGAACATTTTTTATTAATAAACCCATAGTCCCAAACGAAAAGCGACGGAGCCACAGCTTGTTTGATGTCCTGGTTTGTCAAGCATTGAACTAGGCACGTTTACTACGATGTCCCCTGTCATTGTGTCATTGCATCTTGTTGTTGTTTATTGTAATTTATTGTTCCTTTTCCTTTATTGCTTTTTCGAAAGCTTTAAAAATTAAAATTAAAAAAAACAAAACATAATGCGGCCGATTTACATGACTGGCAAAGTTACTCGCCTTTACCCTACCTTTCAGCAAAAATGCTGCACCTGACCAATCATACAACGGTCGCTGGACGGTTCCATTGGAAATACGTTCGCGCGTTAGGTTTCACGCTCGAAATTCCAATGCAGTGACAACACAGTAATTCAGACAGCATTCCACGGCTTGACGCAAAACAGAGCATCAAACATGCTGTGGCTCCGTCGCTTTTCGTTTGGGACTATGGGTTTATTAATAAAAAATGTTCACCATATCATCCTCTACATATCCTTAAATTTGTGAAACGTCGTCCATTTACACCCTGTATTGACATCATCTAAATAGTCATCACCAATAAATTGTCATCATCTATCTTTTTGAAGGGCGAGCTACGTCTTTATATGTTTTTATAAGATTGATAAATGCATTGTTGCTATGGTAGTGAATGGACAGAAATAATAATTCTAGTCTGAATAAAGGCAGCCAGATAGCATGACAGCGAGTTAGCTATTTCATGACTACGTACCAAGATTTTGCTTGCTATCCATAATTATATACCTCGCATTCTTGAACGAAGATCCAAAACTTGGACAGGATTTTACCCAACATCCCAAAATTATACCCTTTTATTTATGTCTGGTGAATAGGAAGGTCATTTCACAGACATAAAATTTGCAGAATCCTCTTCTAGCTGTTCCAGTTATAATCAAAAATGTTACAAAAACTGTGGACACTTATGCGAGAGAAGAAAGAGGGAATGATCTTTCATTTACCCACAATAAACTTCTTTATGGACAAGTGGAAGTTCGTTCCCTATTTCTTCTCTTGTATTCCAGTTATCCGTTCCTTCCGGAAGGCGCATTATCTTGCCACCCACCATGACCATAAAAGATTTATATAATCTGTTAGGAGGAACATGTAGCCCTAATCATTAAAAGATGCATCTAGCATACAGTCATAATGTGTGGCAGTAAAATACGTTGACATGGCAAGAGGTCCAAAGCTTCGCCTTCCCTTTCGTTCGGATTACTGGTAATGGTTCTCATTGGACCAAGCGGCTCCTATTCAATCATCCAAGGTTCAGTGCCAATATATTTGGTTCTGTCGAACGAGAATTATGCAAGATGTCCACAAAACAATCTTTCTGTCTAGTTCGCTATATTTCTGAAATAGTTGGATGCAGTGTCGCAATTCCTACATTCGTGTGGGGGAGTTTTTGTAATTGAAAATTGCACTGGCACCGTAAGATTCGCCGATTTCTGAACGAAACCTGTCCTGAACGTTGGATAGATCGTTGGGGAGACAAAGACATAATTCTCTATCATTAGCTCCTCTGGTCATAACGCCATGTGACTTTTTCTTATGTGGCTATACAAAAGACACCGTATTTAGGCCACCATTATCGGAAAATTTGGGAGAGTTAAAAATTCGAATCACCTTAGCAATTGTTTGAATATCGTATAGACATAATCGAGTGCTAGGTTGGGCACATCAAAAATTTGTAATAAGTGTAAAATAAATGTTTACTGTTAATAAAGACATAAGAAATTAAAGTAGGGATATTCTTTTGTGGAGACCCTATTATATTTTATATCTATGTGAATGCCGAGATGCTCTTCTAATTATTAACTATACACGATGAACAATGAGATCGGCCATTACTGTTTGCATTATTCGTATTCATTCCTAATATTTAATTAAATAACGTTAACCTAAAAATAAAACCTAAAATTAACTCTTTAATAAAGCAAAACAAAATACCATTCAGAATAAATTTTCCAATTGAAAATTAGTACGAATCACAACTGGATTAATATTCCAGAAGTTGACAATGACTTTCAGTGGGTCAATATCCCATGGTCGGAAATATCAGCCGAGACCTTCCGGGAAATTTAGAAAATAATGTTAAAAAGTTAAGGAAGATGTCTTTATATAAATTCAAAAATTAATAGATTTTTAAATTGGTTATTCATAAAACAAATTTCATCTGACAAGTATCCCAATTGAATTATTAAACTTTTATGAAATTAAAAAAAACTGAATGTTATTTACCTCAGCATTCTTAAATATTTAACAATATTTATAAAATGTAACAAAATTTTAATTAAGAACAGTATTTTGTACTTTATCGAACAGTAAAATGATCCTGTTCGGAAGAATAATGATAAGGAATATTCAGATAATAAAATGTTGTCCCTTCATTTAAGTAGCGGGAGAGGGTCGAAAATTTTTAGAGTGGATTTCAGTAAATAGCTTTCTGCTATTCTTCTTTTGTAAGAATTAACTATGTCATTTCTCATAAATTAAATAATTATTTAACTATCCCTTTACATGTAATAAATCCTAAAATAGATTTATTTCTATTAGTCACTATTGTGCTATAATTTCTATAATATTTTTATCAAGGGTGCTCTCTTTTATGCTTCTTAAATTAGCATTTATTAAAAAGAATCATTATTGTTTTGGCATATATAATATAAATTTACCGAATAAAAGCCTCAGGCATTTGGCGTTCATTTCAAAATGACATTTTATAATTTTAATTTATAATGATCCTCTTTATCATGTTGATTTTTTCCTTTGAAAAATGTAGGATTTTTAAAATGCGGATAACTAAAACGATAATTTTCTAAATTAATTTCTCTTTTGAAAAATTTTGATTTTATACGCTTTCTTTTTTTAGATATACGGTATATTTGGAAATTTCCTTCACTTGTTATGTTTATTATTTTATGAAAGGACAAATAATTCTTGCACGTGCCGTCATTTTTGAAGTGCCGAAGGGAATATTTTGCAACTGGTTAACTTCTCGCAAGCATTTATTTCAAGGAAAATTTTGTATTTAAACGGAACTTAAAGGGCATCTGGAAATATTCTAACATCGACTTGATTTCCGCCATTTCGCTTATTTTTGCACTGAACTGATTCAACATGGTGAGTCGCGTGTGTATATATATATATATTCACAAGCCCCCGCAGTCTTCTAATCAGCTGAGGAGTAAACGTCACGCAGGTTGAATGAAGTTTACTCAAGGTCGTGTAAAATTTACTTACAGCCACGGTAGAAATTCCTTCAGTGCTGATTCAATGTGTGTTTTTGCACAATGCTGAACGTAAAAGGTGTACTCAAAACGTTTTAAAGTGTCACGCATAAAGTTAAATAAACAGAGGACCAAAAAAGTCAACTTTTCTAAGGCTCTGCACCTGTTAGCCACACGTGTTGGAAAAGATCGACTGTTCGTCGACGGCAGCCGATTCCGCAATGTCGAAGTCTTTGATGTGCATGGCATCGACGACCACAAAGATACATGTCAACCAGTAAAAACCACCCAAAGACAAAGAAACACAGAGCTACTGAGAGAGGCAGTCTGATCTAGATGTACTTCTATTGAGGAGCGAGTTTGTTTTGTTTTTTTTTTTTAAATGCCAGCAACTGACAACCGTGGAATAGACAGAAAATGCGCAACTAATTGATTATTTTAGTTGTATAGATATTTAATGTGCATGAAATGTGAAACAGAATTATACTGTCAGTTTTTATTTACGATATAAGTTATAATGATCGACTTTTAAAGCAAATAAAATTGGTTTTAATTTAAAATTATTTTACATGTAAAGCAAATTTCACAAATTGGCAATATTATTAAACAACTTTCATAAATTTTATGTTCGAAGGATAAAAACTTTTTTAAAAAACGTAAAAAAATAAACATTAAGATCTCTCAAGTGATTGCCAAATATAATTAGAAGATTTTGATTACGGTATTTGTATTTATAATTATAGCATATGAATCATAATTCTCTTTTCGGGAAATTTATTTATATTTTTATTGATTTTCTCAAGCATTTTATTTTATGATGTTTTATCCGCATTTACTTTTTTTCGCAGTAACTATACCATCTCACGTTATTGCCAATTATTATTTAATTATATGTATACGACCAAGGTTGGTTCCGACGCATCGATCGACCAGTGATTGTAAGTAAAGTGGTTATACCAGTTCACTCTGGAGAAACTAGATTCTAATTTTGGGGAAAAGAGCTCCGATGAGGAAAAAATAGTTCAAATTTTTTTCAGCAGAGACGTTACACAAATCAGAAAACAATCTTCTTCTGTATAAATTGCGAGCAATCCGTGCCGGAACCCATTTTATGTTCATTGTCATGCCTTCGGGGGAGAAAGAACATGCTCTGCGGTGATATTGTTTTATCAGAACATCAGCACTACAGGGAGCCAAAAATTATATACACATTTAAGCAAAATAAGAATGTTTAAAATTTTATCTAATAAATTCGTTTATTGCAGACACTGCAGAAAAGAGGCAATGTCATTGACAGAACAAAATATGGCGTCTATCGTAGAGAAAGTGCTGGGTATACACTGAACTGCCACTTTATTAGATACACTGTCCAGTAGCGTGTTGAACCTTCATTAGCCCTCATAACCGCCTGTATTCGTTTGAGCATGGATTTAACAAGATGCTGAAAACGTTCAGCAGAAATGTTGGCCCATTTAGACATGAGAATTTCACGCAATTTTCGGAGATTCGAAGATGGCTCACGCAATTCATGTAGACAAGGAGCGAACGGTCCTTTCCAGCTCATCCCAAACATAATCAATGGTGTTGAGATCTGCAGACTGAGCCGGCCACTTCATCAAGGAGAACTCATTATCATGTTCCTGGAACTAATCCATAATGATGCTGGTGCAGTATCCTGTTGGAAGGAGCCATTTGCGCGTGGATAAACTGTGAGCATGAAGGGGTGAACTTAATCTACAGCAATGTTTATATATGCTTTGGCGTCTACAGATATTAGAGGACACAATTCATGTCAGGAAAATATTTTCCACACCATTATCTGCCTCCAACATCTTACAAAGTCCGCACCAGACATGAGGGGACCATGTCTTCATGTTAACAAGTAAAATTACATTTTGCTTAATGTTGTAACATAGTTGCTTTTGAAAGTGTTGGATTAGTAAAAAAAAATTGTTTTTAAAATTTGTTAAGGCGAATCCAGACTTCAGATATTCGCCATATTCTAAGCCCTCCATCAACATGATGCAGCAGGAACCTGGATTCATCTGACCAGGCAACCCTTTTCCAATCCTCACCAGGTACCCGAGATGATCTTTAGCTTTGGTAACTCATTCCAAATTAATCCTTGTGGTGTTGTGCCCACAGGAGTCGCGCTTCTTGTTCTTGACTGACAGCATTGGTACCCGAGATGATCGTTAGCTTTGGTAACCCATTCGAGCTATAATGTGACTAGGTGCCCGTTCTGAAATTTTTTCTGGCTACCTGAGTTGTAATGAGCAATTTGTCCGATTGTTGCCTTTCTGTTTTCGTGTACAAGTCTTGGCATTCTCCTCCGGCCTCTATCAGCTATCACTGTCCACAGTAGTCACGATGGCTACATGTTTTTTGCTCCATGACTCACTCTCGATAAACCCTTGAAACTGTGGTGCGTGAAAGTTCAGGAGAGTCGCCGTTTCTGAAATGCTCATTCCAGTCCATCATGCACCTACCACCATGCCACGTTGGAATCAGTCAGATCACTGGTTTCCCCCATTTTTGCTATGGTCAACTAACACTAGAAAAGTTGCTTCAGGATATTTATACAGTGATTTGTGATCATGTGACATGCAAATCAGGCAGTCACTCAAGTTGCATATTTTGTGAGGTGTATCTAATAATGTGGCAGCCATAAAAAATCAACGTTCACTATTCAAGGGTGATACAGGTTAACTTCCGGTAAACAACCAACAACCACTAGATCGAAGGTCGATTACTGTCTGGATAAAGAACTTATTTGGAGATCGGTTGGTAGTGAAAAGGAAGAGGAGAGGACGAACCAGCACTTGATACGATAAAAGAAATCAAAGTAGCTTATCTCGTTTTCAAAGGTCTCCAAAAAGGTATTCAACCGGGCATTAATTGAACTTTTATCTGGTGGTTGTTTACCGTAAGTTAATCTATGTTCCTCTGAACAGTGATCTGTGACTTTGTTTCGGCAAACCATAATATACTCCTTTGCGCTTTCTTTATGGTAGACGCCAATTTTTTTTTCTGTTGTTTTTTGGGTTTTTTTTTTTTTTTTTTTTTTTTTTTAGAGTACTTTTTTCGAGTTGAAGTGCCAATTTACAGCAGCAAACCAAAAACTTCAGGAAGCAAAGTGAATTCAACTCAGAAGCTATTTTCGGATATTTTCTTTCAAAAATTAATCCATATTGCTCTTTTTCGTCGATTGTTTATCAATTGCAGATAAAACTTTTGTAACATACATTATATGTTAGTAGGTTCAGAAGTTATTAAATAATATTATGGTATTTACCATAATACGGATGGTCCTAATGGCAGTTATAAGATTACAAAGGAAAATCTTTGAAACTTCTTTCCTAAATTTTTCGTATGTTGAAAGGTCGTTGAATATCTGTATTTTTATTTATCATTGATCAATAAAAGCAATAGCAGTAATTTTTATTTAACATTTAGTTTTCAGTTTACAATTTGAATTAACTTACATTTCGTAAAAAACATCAATGAAAACACAAAGGAGCCAAAACCGCTTTTCCACAACAAAATATTTATTAAGCCTGGATACATCCATTTTTCAACAAGATTCCCTTCGCGTAGCGTCTGAAATACGTATCCAGGCTTAATAAATATTTCGTTGTGGAAAAGCGGTTTTGACTCCTTTGTGTTTGCATTGATGCCATTATCCACAGTTAAGGTGACTTAGTTTTTTATTTTTTTTTTAAATTTCGTAAAAACATGTTGAATGAATACAAATATTTGAATTGAATGTTATTCTTTTAAATTTATTCTTGAAATTGTATTTTTCATAATACAGTATTTACTTTAAAGTGTTTTAAGAATATATTGGCGAATTTTATTTCTTCAGGTGAAATTTTTTCTGAATAATCTCTGCAGTTTTCATTAAAATGTTTCTGAAACGGTTTGCCCCTCAGACCGTAAAGCATTTTGCCTCTCAAATTTAAGAGGATTTAAAACACCGAGAAGTTCTCGTAGAAGTTCTCAAAAAAAAAATTATTTTTTTATTTTTAGGTTTTATTAAATTTTTTTTACAAATGGTATTTAAAAGAAAAAAATATCTTCTTGTTTACAACCATCAACAGTAAAGGGTTCACTAGACTGGAATTAAAATCCAGACTGAACTGGCAGGTGAATTAAATTTTTTTTTTTTTCTCTTCATGTGCAAATTCCCTTATTTAATTCTTCTGAAAAGAAGCCCGACAACGATGCTTACATTCTTTGCTTATTCCATTCTTTTGGCATTTTGGACTGAAAAAAGGGTTTATTTTAATTATCGGAAAAGAAATAAGGAAGAAAATGAAAATCAATATTGGGCAACAGTAGGCTGTGAGAGTGAGACAAAGACTGCCACGTGAGGTGTAGATTTCGAGGAGTAGGTAGGCTAAGCGTTGCCCAGAGTTACCATAAAGCCCACTCGTTAGATGAATGCGAATTGTTCTAATTGGCGGTGGTGACAAAGAGAGAGAGAGAGAGAGAGAGATCAAAACTGTGTTTGTTTGGACGTCAGAGGAACGTCGCTGGGGTCTCGATTGCTACTGACGATTGGGTTGCCCACCCACTGAAAAAAATGCACGTGATTCTAGTCGCACGTGGAGGAATCGATAGACGCCTTTTCTCTGCCCTTCTGTTTACGAAAAACGATACGATCGGGAACTTTCTTGAACATTGAAGAATCGATAAAGCAATCGAACTGCAAACGCCGCTCATCTCAGAAAGCGGGGAACCGAGATCCATTACTTATCCATCCTCCTACGACGAGAGGATAGCTGTTCCCAAAGCACGGGTTAGGTTCACGTGATATGAATACGTCGTTACGGATGTTATCGAAATTTTATCGATTTAATTAATGTAAAGGATTTCGTAAAAATGCGCTCTTTCGATGCTTATCTTCGATGACGAACTGGGACTTAGCGTTTAAGCATTTATTTGCAGAACCATGTGCCGCTATTGGTATATAATTTAATTTAAAAATTTAAACTTTAATCTCCCCCAAAAAAATCACAGATTGCACAAAAGGAATAACAAAACTTAAAAAAGATTCAAACTAAAACTTTATAGGATATGAAAATGGCTTCTAATTCTAAAATTTTTCTTTGTCATAATATTTTCAACAAATGTAAATGAGATCAGATTGGATAGAGTTGCATATGGTGAAATTTAAATATATGAGGGTCGCTCCAAAACTAATACACGGTAATTATTTAACATAATCAAATAATTCACCGTAACAAACTAAATAAGAACAGAGACTTTTCTACAAATGAGATTTTTAACCTGGAGCCACGGATATACATTTCGAAGACACTTGTCCTCTTTATACGCTGATGAAGAGAACAGAGTCTTCGAAATGTAGTTGTGGAATTGTGGTTTCTGTTCTTATGTAGTTTGTTACTACCATTTATCCACCGTTTTCGGCATTATACCATTTGTATTATTAATTCACAGCTTCGTTGCTTTGTGTAGATACAACTTCACAATTATTATCCACATATTCTCCAGTGCTTAAAATGGGCATCTTTCATAAAGAGTATGTATCCTCGCCTCTTTCAAAAACTTATTCACAGCGTCAACAGGTGAATCGTCGTCCTTAACCTTCGGAAAAAGTTCAAGGGTTAGATCAGGACTATACGGCGGAACAGGAAAGAAGGTGATGTTTCTTCTAACGAACATCGAGTGCAGCAGCCACATAAAACTAATGGCTGCTCCCATCGCGGGAAGAGGATGAAATAAAATGGAAAAGACTCAGAAAAGATGTACACTGCGTTGCCAAAAAATAGTGGGACATCCCTTAGAAATGGAAAGCTCGGATGTCATATAAATAGCATTAAGCTAGCTATATAAATAGCATTAGTCATGCTTCAAAACATCAATCAAAATCACTCATCAATAAATGGATCGTACATATAACTCAGCTATTTGTATGCGTGGCATTGTAAAGAGGCAACTTAAATGGGAAATCCACCCGGATGTTCATTGTAAAGAGGCAACAACTGTGAAACAGCGCATTGGTAGACAAGATCATAAACCCACCGACAGAGATCGACAAGTATTGTAAAGGACTGCCCGGGATAATCGTTTGTTTCTTCTTTCTAATGAATTTAGACAAGCATCAGAAACCATGGTTAGTATCAGGACTGTTCGGTGGGAGCTAAAGCGGGCGAACTATGTTGGAGAGCAATAAAAGATCAAAATGACTAATGCCAACTAAGGTTAAAATGGGGAAAAGCTCATCACAACTTAACTATAGAGCAAAAGAAACGAGTTGTGTGGAGCGATGAATTTAGCTAGACACTTTGGTAATTTGAGGGTTGCATACAGGTATGGAGAATACCCTACGAAAGAGACATGGGTTATTGTATAATGCAAACTATCAAATTTGGTGGGGGAGAGAGGGGAGGTAGAGTGATAATGTGGGACTGTTTCATGTGAAGAAAACCGCGGATTCCGAGATTATCTGGATATTCTGAACAATTCTATGCTGAAAACTTGAATAGTCTTCGCAGAATCCTACTTCTACTCAATAAAACATTTGTGAGATGAATTAAAATGTCGACTTCATTACCGACCACTTCTCCCAATGTCAGTGTCTGAGTTGGCAGCTGCTCTACATTTTAGCTGTATTCTTCCAGAAATACGAGTAGAGGCTATGATAACTGCTAAAGGTGATCCGACGCCCTGTTAAACTTGTATAAAATATTTCGATTAAATGCTTAGTTTGTCGAATGTCCCAATGGTTTTGGCAAGTTGGTGTACTTATGCACTTGTCTAAGTAGAAAAGCTGTAAAAATTATAAATTGATTATGTTAAAAAAAAATGCGGTGCATTATTTTAGGAGTGAGACTTTAACATTGGTTTTTAGGGTGTTTTTTTTTTTCATTTTTGTCTTTCAGGGCGTTGCATGCTGTTCATGATCTGCTTCGGTTTCATAAATGTTCTGAAACTTTAATTAATTAAGATTAGTATAAGTAAAATTCATTTACATCGATTATTTTGTTTATTCCTAGAATTGCAAATTTTCTGTAATTAATTTCTTTAATTTATTTATGTTTTTAATTGGTTTCATCTTACATTTTTCGTGAATGTTTCGCAAAAAAAAATAATTTTTTAAATTAATAAATAAAAATATTATTTAAAAAAACTAAGTTTTTTAATCTTACAAAAGAAAAGTTATATGCAGATGCAATGTCGTCAGAAAGAAGGCCGGAGGGTTTCGGGTTTCTTATTTCGCATGAGAAACGCAAGCTCACCATCTGACGTCCGTCGTTAAGAAGGACATTTCACAAGTTAACGAAGATAGAATTTATAATGGAAGAAGAACGCGCGACGCAAGGTAGAATTCGTGGAATTGCTGTAACTATTTTTTCACTTAGGTTTCTCGAAATCCAATGGCGCGTAAACATATTTTTATCGGTTTCAGAAGCAAAGAGGATCAACGAGTTCCACGATATTTATTTCAGTTGCTGCTCACCAGTTTTAAAAAATTAACGGTTTTATGCAGATCGTATCGCAATGATACAAACCATTTAAAATAGTCTGCACAGACTGTTTCTCGTTTCGGAATATCTGGTTTATTAAGGTCGAGTCATCAAAAAGAATAATTTTTTGTTTTTATTTTTGTACGTTGCATCGAGAATGGATTTAGGTGTTTGTTTTCATCGGTAATCAGCGAGGTTTTTCTTCGAATCGCGAACCTGAGACCTCCTTTCTAAATTACTTGGCAAAATGATGAGTTGCAGGTTATACGGGGCGAGCGTCATCGGATTTTGAGTGCGTCATTAAAGAATTTTCTTTCTCAAAAAAGGACGTCCATTTTTTACGGTCGACTTTGTTATGAAATCCAAAGTAACATCCTGCAAGGGAACACTCGTCTCCCACTTAAAATTAGATTGCAATTGTTTTATTACAAAACCATCCCAACTGCTGAGATTTATTTTTGCTTTCTCGCCGTATCCAGAGGTGAGAAGCGAAGGTCGTCCGCGAAAGAAATTTCGCCATAAGGAGTCTTCGCTTTCAGGAACTCAAAAGTAATGCAAGGATAAAAATAAAAACAAAACAAAAATCCCGATGCAAACACTTTAAAGAACTACGTTTGCCGCTTTAAGTGGAATTGATGTTAAAATAGTATGGACATGGGGGGTGTACGCGAAACGAGGGGCACTGCGTCAATGAATGAAGGTGCTGATTTGCTTTAATACATAATACTTTGACGTTTGGAAATGCCACTCTGGGGTCGTCTGTGAAAAGCGTGCACGTCATCTGCGCGAGTCGCGGCGCTATTTCATCTTTTCCTCTTTTGCATAAATCCATTTTGGCAAAGTTCGCTCCGAAATATCATTAACAATGAGAATTTCAGAAATAGTTCCGAAAGCTTTTTCCCGGATCCTCTTTACTTCGCGAGACTGACTTTGTTCCCACACCCTATCCACGTCTGTCTACCTCAGGCAAATGACGCACGGGGAGCGCGTGAGGGAATGCAGACCTCTTTTCTTCACCGCAGGAAGTGTCCAGGAAACCAGCGCAGGAACGTGATTAGTATGTGACGTAAACTTCGATCGATCGTTTTACTGTTCCAGGATGTGCAATACAGAAAGATAGGGAGCGAGAGAGGAGATGGGCTCTGAGATCTCCATTGTCCCTGGAAAAATCTATTTTTAGATCGGAGTTTCGTAGGAAAAGTGATAAAAAATTACGTGTCATAAATCTTTATTAGTTCATTCCGCATATTATATATGTAAGCGTATACACATTTTGCAATGATGATAAAGTGTTTCGCTGATTATAAATAGCATGAAAAAAAATTAAGAAACGCGAAATGAGAAGAAAAGAAATATAGTGAAATAATTAATAAAATCCCATTCAGATATATAGCAATCATTGATATCATTTAATAAACGCTCCCCATCACCTGCAAAAAATTGATTGCATTCGTACTATAGGTAAATATCCTGATAGAATTTCTCGCTACCTAATTAAAATTGTCCAGTCGTAATTAGGGATTTATTTAGACATGGCTTGTTAATTATCTGCTGTAATTTTTATTTCTACGGTTACTAATTTGGAAGAAGGCAGTCTTTCATTCATTAAGGTAACCTGCAAGACTAAATGCCACTGAACATAACATGGCAATGTGATCGCTCACGTTTGCAGCTCATTTTGCTCTCGTCTTTCAAATTTCCTGTCATCAAATAGAAATTTAGACCTCCCAATCAGTGAACGAAAATAGAATACATATATAGAGGCAATGCAATTTGATCACAGTTATACTCATTATGTTTATTATGTAATATCTGCAAATAAAAAGCACTTAGATAATTACTGGGTTTGCTTTTCTCAGATAATTAAACCAACCACGGTGTTATTACTGCATGGCCAACTAAATTATACAATCCCGTTGGCCATGATTAATGTGCTGGTGTTATTTGATCTGTTGATTATCCGTTGTAATAGCATTCTAATTTTAACCCGTTTCTATTATATATTGCTTTTTATTATTTGTATAAGATAATATAGCTCTGACTGATGAGTGAATATATTCACAAATGTGATATAAAATGTTGGTTTTTAATTTAGTTTTTTTCCTTTATCGTTCATGAATGAGCCTTTTCCTATGTTCATACTAAGGTCTGCGCAAAATAAATGTCCGTAAATAAATTTCACTTTTACATTTTCACTTAGTTCCTTATATTCAAAGATATTACACTGACTGCTGAATATTTATTTTTCGTCGAATCTGTTATTTTCAGTAGAATGAAGCCATAATTTTATTTATCGCACTTTGCGTTATACATACAACATGAAATTCTATTTTCTTTCAAGTAAAGTAAAAAAATTGGGTACCTCTCATTTAAATAGGAATTCATAAAATTAAAAAAATCGGGAGTGTTCTCCCTTAGACTTTCTCGTATACTTCTATATAATGCCACTTATAACCTGTGGTCAATCATGATTGTGCCTATGTGTTATGCAACCAGAAATAAACACGTGACTTGAAAATATTTTAAAAAAACGTCAACAGGGCAAATTGCAAACACGTGATCTGAAAGTGGTTTTATTGTTTGATTCCTGATGGACGCCGAATGGAAAAAAGTTTCTTACAAAAGTTGTTTCTTTTTCCAACGACACCCTATTCGACCCATGTTCCCATTTAAAGTTTTTGGGCGGACCCTAGGTGCGCTCCTTTCCAGCTATGTCCGGAAAATGGAATAGCCACCATTAAATTCTTGACATAGTTTTTAGTCATGTAAAAATTTTTCCCCAAAGCTCTAGGAAGTCGAACTTCCGAGAGAAAAGCCTGATACAAATGTTCTGAAACACCCTGTGGATGTTAAGTGTCCAGATAAAGTGTCCCTTTTTCTTGTACGATTGGGCTGAAATTTGATATCTAATTGTCTTTCATTATTTTAAACGCCTATATTAAAAACTTTTTTTGTTTACCTTTATTTAAAGTCCTATTTATATGAAGAAAATTCGTGTGTGTTTTTACGTAAGTACCAATACCGTTTGGCTGATTTGATCCAAAAGTTGATACAGATCTACAATTTTGGTATAAGGAGTAGATACCAAATCTCATCCATCTAGCTCGTTGCGTTTTTTGAGTTATCGTGTTCACACACATGCAGCCACACAGACATAATTCACAAAATGTGTTTTTCGGACTTAGGAAGGTCTAAAACGTCAAGATTTATCAAAATCTCGAGGTCGAATTTTTTGACGATTATGATACTTTCTCTATTACAAGAAAATAAAAAAGGTAAAGTGTGGCGGTACGTTTAATATTAAATAAGATTGTGTATGTTTATTCCTATGATGTTATTGTGAATGCAAATAAAGTAGAACTTGGATATTACGAACTAGGTTAATACGAAAACGTGCTTAATACATGTATGAAATTTTTCGTGTTCCGACCCCAATGACTATTTTTCTTGTTAAATTTCCCGAATATTACGAACGGTTTTTATTGCAAACTCGGACATTCCGAAAAATGTACGCAAAATTCATCCGAAAATCATGTTAAAACCAATTTTTTTCAATATTTGAAACAATTTTAATCATCCCTATTGAGAAAATGTAAAAACAACGTCACGTAATGTTCGTTTCTTATCTGTGGATGAGGTCAAAAACTCAGAATTAATTTTAAAGGCTTTGTTGACGTTGATAAGGATTTAATCAATAATGAAAATTGGGGAAAAAAGACTGTCTCTTTTCCAGTTTACATCATTGGATTTAATAATGGTGGAGCCATCAACGGAGATGGAGGATCCGAGGAGAGTGATGACAAGGTAGGCGAACAGGAGCAAGAAGCTCTTTTATCGAAAGAGTTAAACGATCTTTCCAGCAAATTAAAAACTTTATTTCCGAAATTGAAGTTAACGATGAAGAATTTATTTCGTATTTCAAAGTTAGCGACTTTATTAATAAGAAAATCCCTAAACGTCATAAAAAATACACGTCAGTTTTAGAATATTTTCATTCATTAAAATTTATTACTTTGTACTGTAACAGGCTGCTGTGCAATCAAATAATATAATTTATCAGCAAAAAAGGCGTACATGTTTACACTTTTTTCTCTCCCTGGTTTAAACGAAACTTGGCTATTACGAAAAAATTTTTGTTCCCCAGCCGATTCGTATATACATTTTGATATAATAATAATGGACAATTGACTTTTCCCCCATGATTACATAATAAATATTATTTTAATCATTATCGCAACAAAAGATTTTTATTATTTTGTACCTTTCTAAATCGATTTACATAGGAAAGACAAGAAATTGGAACAGTATGAATTGTTCTTTCAGCTATTGCATTAATTTTTTATTTCCCTGCTTCACTTCGTTTACTAATCTTATCCATTGAAATAAGTTCACAAAATATAACTACGTATATATTCTGATTAAAAACCATGAGGCATCAATGCTATTGGATCTTAAGAACTTCAGATTTCTCGGATGTATAATTTGAGTCGTACATAATTAACCAATCAGGATTATCATTAAATGCTTTTCGATACTTGACAGTCGTATCAATTACTGTTAAACAGTCAAATTCGAATTAATTACAGCAGCCGACGTTATTCATTCTTGAACTGTATCTATCTTAAAAAGGAAGGTCATGATCTGTTTGCTAGAATCTGATCAAGATATATGTATTGTATTAAGAACTAAGAATACAAGAAATTACCCCCCCCCCCCAGGAGGGTATAGAAAAGTAGCTGAAGCACTGAGTTCATCTATTTTTTACCTCTTTTATTCGGAATTTTTAATAGATTTTCTCTAACATAATGTTTAATAAATGACAAAAAGAGCTCTATCTGTGTATGTTTCTCGTCGTTTCCAATCGAATGACATATCACATGCCGTTTGTTGCCAATTGAAAACATTAATAGTTCTAAAGACCAAGTGGCTGCCACTCTCACAACCCCGACCTCACTGGGACAATTGGGCCCAAACGTCATAGTAATATAGGTCTTGCCTAAAGCAATCTGCATACCGAATTTCACTACTTTACATCTTTATGCTATATAGACCAGAAGGCCCCCTCTAATTGCCACACCTGTAAATCGGACAACAGTGGGCCAATCATAATAAAACTAATTAGTGAAGTAGGACATGCCTATGGTAAGCTACATTCCTAATTTTAAGCTTGTACCTCAAACAATGTAGAAAATATGAAGGAGACGGAGAGACGGACATTATAAAACCAATGAGTATCTTTCTTCTTCCGCTACTCAATAAATAATTTGCAGAGCTATATTGCCATTGGTGTTTAATTCTTACAATTTCTCCTAATACGCATATGAATATGAATTTTGAATATGAATCTAAGATCAAATTTGCAAACATTCAAAATGGCAAATACCGTGTGGCTGCCATGGAAAAACGAAAAGGTGATGTTTCTATAATGCTTTTTTGACAACCGATTGAAATCGCACAAAAATATTTGATTTGAGGAAATTATCTAATCAACTCACAAATAAAATTTTATAATTTGAGCAGCAATTATGATGAAACATGAACTTTTTCAATACCAAGGCGAAAACATGCAAGTACTGAAAAAGGCTATTCAAACAAGTATTGATCTACTTTACGTTGACCACGTTAATTAAAATACTATACTCAGTCTCCTGCAGTTATTATTGCTATAAAAGAAAACGACAGCACGTGGGACACGCAACTGCGGAGGAGGCGCCAAAGCTCGAGGGGCGCCTTTTTACAATCCGTAGGAGGCGCGGTTGGGCCTAGCGGTATGACTGCTATTACTTGCCCGACGCATACAAACTTAAAAGAGGCAGACAAATGGAAGCTCTCGGGTGAATGCGTGTGGGTGTGTTTTCAAAATTTCTTTACAACTACGTGCAAAGAAAACAAGAGGCACAACCGTTCCCCGTTCAATGCATCCAGTGAAGCTGGCATACGAGTTTTATAAGAACAAATGTTCAAGCATTTTCAATTTCATGAATGTTAGGTCTCTATAAAAGAGTTTAACATACATTTTAGGTTTTCTCAAAAAACCGGTTTTAAAGATTTTAATTAATTTTTCTACATTAGAATAAATTTTATCCTAAAGAATATTGCGTAGGCGGTGTTCTTAAAAATCACCCATCCTAAAATAAGCTGCATATTATCATAAAATAATTAGTGAGCTTATTCTGTTGTGCGTTTCGATGGTAATGTTTGCTATTTATAATAACAATAGAGTAGTAATGCCATTATAATAATTGTAAATTATATTTAGAGTTGAAATATTCGAATTGCGTATATAGCAGAAAGGACTGATCCATCAAAGCACAAACGCTATCTATTCCATCAACAGAACAATTGAAGATTGCATCAATTCCCACTTTGAGAAGAGATCACTGACGAATTAGAACATTTTGAGCATGTACATCAGTGACCTTCCAAAATCTTTCATGTATAAACTGTCCTTATTCTGCATTTATATGTGTAACAGGATTGCCGGGTCGGTCACTTTTCTGGAATCAGAATCAAAATTGCTAAATTAAGTGGAGTCGAAGTTGGACTCGGAGTAAAAATATTAAATTAATTTTTTTTTATATTTTTTTTAATATTTTAAATAAATTAGGATAACCACTGTATCACCCTGAAGATAATCTATTAGTTATCAAGAAGTAATAGTTTTAAAGGTCAATTCCATGATCGATAAGAGAGTAAAAATTATAAGAAACTGGTGTCTGGATTGGGAGTCAGAAATTTTTGTCTTCGACACCAAAGGTCTAATTATCAAAAGAGAATAAATAAATGAAAATTATCTCTCGTCAGTCAACAAATGCGTGTCTACTTTTTCATTAATTCCTTGAAAAGAATGCACAGAAAATCCGAATTCGATACTTCTAAAGAATATAACAGGATTGCTCTTAAAGCTATATGGAAATTTTATCGAGTGATAATGAATTGTTTTGGAAAGAAAATGTGAATATTAAGAAAAGCAAGTTGAGAAATATATATTCATTTAAAATTTAAAATTAAATTCTTAAATTAAAATTGACGAAGAATGATAAGAAATTATTTGCATATAATAATTTTCAATTTCATTAAAACTTTAGTTTTAACTTAAATTAAATTCATTACTTTGGCCAAGAGGTTCGGATACAAGCTTTCTATTCTGCAAGTTTACCGGTCGCGGGTTCAAATACCGGATTCATCAAATTCCGCTATGGATTTGAATGCTTGTTTGTGTGTTTATTTCTGTATTTGGAATCGCAAATGGATTTTGACCTTTGCTGTTTTCACGAAATTGTATAAGCAAAGTAAAAAATGATTATAGCCATCATTTTAAAAACTAACGTGATAGATAAATCTATCAAAAATTTGTGCCTTATTAAATAGTTAGTAAAATTATGTGTAAATGACAAAGATACATTAATTTTTATGTCTGATTTTAATGCCGTTTTTTCATTTACAAACAATTTTAATAATTATTAAGTCAAAAAATATTAACAGTTATTATTAACTTAAACGATTTTAATATTTATTTTAAATTAAAGTTATTTTAATTATATTGCAAATAATTTTAATCTTTTTGTAGTTGTGGATTTTTTTATCTTTTGATATTAATAAAGCATATGCAGAAATTTGAAAGTCTTCTCAATCGCAGAGTGCGACTCTCCTATTCCTAGACAAGGAAAGACTCTATTGTTAAAAGTTCTCGCAGGCGAAATTGACAGATACTCGAAAATGAATAAAAAATTAGTTTAATTAGGCTATTTTTAATGCTATAATTTATATACCTGTATGATTAAAATTCGAAATTATTGGTGCGTCTATTGCAAAAATAGCTCATCGAAAGGAATGTAGATTTCTTCAACGAAACTCCGCGTTAATTAAGTAGACAGTCACGCATTACACACAATAAGGAAGAAGTTCATTATTTCTTAATGGGAAAATAATTGTCATTTGAAAGCTTCAAAATTGATTTATAACTGAATTTTCACTAGAATTGTTGCTTCTGCGGAAAACATTCGCGCTCCTCATTTGAATCAAATTTGAAAATGTAACCAAGTTCTAATGTAATTAAGTTACAGTCTGAGAAGCAGAGGGAACGTTTAATTTAAAATAATGAATCATTTAAAATAAAATCAATTTGATTCTTTCTTGAAGAATACTTGAGCAGTTTGTCGATTTTGAATAACAGTCGCTGAATGGTAAGAGCAAATATTACAGTGAAATAAAAATTTCACGAACTAATTGAATCAGCTACCGTTTTTCTGGGCATGGCTATGATTTAATAATAAAATCTTGTAAACATTCCAAGGAGGAGCTTTAGCAATGAAACAGAAATACATTTATACATTTATTAAAAAGAAATTAATCCTCCCCCCTCCCCCCCGAGTAGGGTAAGGCAAGTAACAGATCCTGCAGTCATCTATTTTTACCCCTTTATCTGCACTTTTTACCTCTCCCCAAGTTATTTAATCAAAAAATTAATTTTCTCGAACGTAATATGTAGAAAACGTAAAAAACGTATTTTCTTCCCTTTATCATCATTTCCGAACGTATGATATATCACATGCCATATGTTACCATAGTTCTAAAGACCAAGTGACTGCCACCCCCGCAAATCCGACCGCAATGGAACAACTGGGCCTAAACTTATTAGTAATGTAGATCTTGCCTAGAGGACTCTGGATACTGAATTTCACGCCTTTACGTACCTAAATAGCACATAGATACGTTGTCCTCTCTGAATCCCACCCCCGTAATTCCGACCCCAGTGTACCAATCAAAACCAAACTAAATAGTGCAGATGGACATGCCCTTAGGAAGCTACATTCTGAATTTAAACCTTCTACCTCAAAAAATGTAGAAATTATGAAGGGGGCGGACTGACATTATAAAACCAATAAGTAGCTCCATTCTTCCGCTACTTAATAATATAGATTATGAGCACTTGAGCAATTGTGAGTTGACAAAGCGATTTCACGTGCGCGCGCCGATGTCAGTAATGTTTAAAAGATGAACAGAAAGTAACAATATATTCCTTCTTGACAAATCGATTGTTATATGACATGCCATTATCTTGGTATTCTTTACACTCACTGTTTTAGTACGTTAATTCGACTTGAAGGGGTCCACGAAAAATTCTGAAAAGTTGATACGGCCGAGCTTTGATGGTCATATTTCTGAAAACAGAATTTGAAGAGTTTTCAAACCCATTTTAATCGTTCAGGGCAATTGAAATTTCGTACCGACTCCAGCGGGAAGAGTGACATAAATGGTGCAAGAAAAAAAGGTGTGATCATACGCTTGCCGACCAAGGACACAGTTCAGAAATTCGTCAGCGAAGCTTCTTCTCTTACGCTTTCATTGCATTGGTTCCAGTCAATGCTCTTTGGTCTCCGGTACATGGTAATGGCGCCATTATCATCTGTTTGGACATTGAACTGCTGGATGCGACGCACTTCGAAAAAGAACAAGAGAGCTGGAGAGGCTGCCATCTAAAACATACAGTTGGAAGGAGACTATTTAACGAGTTCCAACTGGTCTATTTGAGTGGGTAGCAATTCTATTGGATGTGCCCCCTCCATATATGACAAGAATTATTTCTATAATTCTTTATATAGCAATTTACATATATGAAATATTTGATATGATGCTAAGAATTAGTAATATAAGAAATGAGTGTATTCCAAATAGAGCATCCTTAGTTTGGTTTGGTTAGTTTGGTTTGGTTTAGTTGGTATTAACGTCCCTTTCAACTACTATGGTCATTCATTATTTTACACACGTTGTATTGTATAGTGTATACAGTAATAATTTTATAACGTCCATTTTACAATACAATGGTTTATTAATGTTTAGATAAAATCGATTTTCATCCTTTCGGACATCATCAGTATTTCCATTTGAAATGTTTAAACGTGTTACAACTTCTTCTATTCATTGTTTTTTGGTTATATTGTTGTCATTATTTGGTTATAGTATTATTAGTATTTATCTTATTTATACATTGTAGTTTTATTAATATAAAATATAGTATTATATTATCTTATAAACATATGTTTAATTACATAGTTCTTGTATTCTTTTGTTTTTGCTTAATAGTTCTTTTATTTTCTCCTCCTTCAGTATTTGGTTGAATAATAAATTACTATCTAATAATTCGGCATTATTTAAAATCTCTTGTGGATAAAATTTATTTAGCATAAAAATAATAAAATTTTCGATGATTATTATTTCTCTCTTATTATTAATTTTGTAGACTAGTTTGCATGTTTCTTCGTAATTCCCGGTTTTATGCTTGCTTAATAAAATGTGTTCTGCATATTTGGAGTTTTTTAGTGCATTTTTGATATAATATATATGTTCTTTGAATCTAGTTTCTAAATTTTGATAAGTTTTTCCAATATAAATTTTGTTACATTCTTTGCATTTAATTTCATATACCCCGCTTTTTTCTTTTTCTATAATTTCTCTTTTGTTTTCTAGTAATGTTATTAATCTATTTTTGGATCTAAAGGCAACTTTTATTTCTTTCTTTTGAAATATTTTTTTTAATTTTGTAACTTATATTTCCATGGAAGGTTAAACAAATTCTTTTCTTTTCTTTTTCTTTTGTATTTGTATTATTTTGTTGTTTTTCTCTGATTTCTGTAGCTATATTAATGATTGTTTTATTTATTTAATCTTCCTTGTATCCATTCCCAATCCCAATTTCTTTTATTATTCCTAATTCTTTTTCTCTATATTCTTCTTTTATGGGGTATGTCAAAGCTCTATTAATTAGATTCCTAAATGCTGAGATTTTGTGGCTCCATGGTTGGTTTGAATTTTTGTGTATACTGTTTTTTGTTGTTGTGGGTTTCTATAAATGTTAGATTCTAATTTTATTTTATTGTTTTCTTCTTTTTTCTCTATCATTATATCTAAATAATTTAACTTGTTATCTTTTTCTTCTTCATATGTGAATTTGATATTGTCATCTAGATTATTTAAGTCTTTTAGTATTTCTTCTATGTTAATTGAATTATCTAATATACATAGGCTGTCGTCTACATATATAGTATACATTTGTATATTATATTTTTTAAGATTTCTTTTAATTTATTTTCTTCTAGATCTTGTAGATATACTTCTGAATCTATTGCACTAATTGGATTTCCCAATCCTAGCCCATGTTGTTGTTCGTAAAGTTTTTATTATATTCAAAGTAATTTTGAGTTTTTATTGTTTTTAATCTTATTATAATATCTTCTATTAGTACTTTTTCAATTTCTCTTTCTTTTAAGTTATTTTCTATTATTTTTAATTGCTTTGTCTACGTTTATATTTGTATACATATCTTTTATGTCAAAAGATACTAATTTTGAATTTTCACTTAATTTTAATTTTTCTAGCTTTTCAAATGCCTCGTTAGAATTTTTTACTGCGTAGTAATAATTTAATTTCAGATTTTCTTTTAATTATTTTTGGATATATTTTGCTAAATTGTATGATGGTGAATTAATATTGTTGATTACTGGTCACAAAATTAATTTCCCAATTAATATCATACAATTTAGCAAAATATATCCAAAAACAATTAAAAGAAAATCTGAATATAGAGAAAAAGAATTAGGAATAATAAAAGAAATTGGGATTGGGAATGGATACAAGGAAGATTAAATAAATAAAACAATCATTAATATAGCTACAGAAATCAGAGAAAAACAACAAAATAATACAAATACAAAAGAAAAAGAAAAGAAAAGAATTTGTTTAACCTTCCATGGAAATATAAGTTACAAAATTAAAAAAAATATTTCAAAAGAAAGAAATAAAAGTTGCCTTTAGATCCAAAAATAGATTAATAACATTACTAGGAAACAAAAGAGAAATTATAGAAAAAGAAAAAAAAGCGGGGTATATGAAATTAAATGTAAAGAATTTAACAAAATTTATATTGGAAAAATTTATCGAAATTTAGAAACTAGATTCAAAGAACATATATATTATATCAAAAATGCACTAAAAAACTCCAAATATGCAGAACACATTTTATTAAGCAAGCATAAAACCGGGAATTACGAAGAAACATGCAAACTAGTCTACAAAATTAATAATAAGAGAGAAATAATAATCATCGAAAATTTTATTATTTTTATGCTAAATAAATTTTATCCACAAGAGATTTTAAATAATGCCGAATTATTAGATAGTAATTTATTATTCAACCAAATACTGAAGGAGGAGAAAATAAAAGAACTATTAAGCAAAAACAAAAGAATACAAGAACTATGTAATTAAACATATGTTTATAAGATAATATAATACTATATTTTATATTAATAAAACTACAATGTATAAATAAGATAAATACTAATAATACTATAACCAAATAATGACAACAATATAACCAAAAAACAATGAATAGAAGAAGTTGTAACACGTTTAAACATTTCAAATGGAAATACTGATGATGTCCGAAAGGATGAAAATCGATTTTATCTAAACATTAATAAACCATTTATTGTAAAATGGACGGTATAAAATTATAACTGTATACTATGGTCATATCAGGACGGCGACATAGGGACCGCAAATTTTGCCTCGCAAGGGTTCTTTAACGTGCAGCCGGCAAACGACTACACGGGACCAACGGCTTTACTTCCCTTCCGAAGGAATTGCGTGATCTCAGGATTTCCCCCTGAAAAGAGCATCCTTATCCGAATAAGTATTTTCAAATACATAAATGACATTGATCCCGTAACCAGTCGATATTTGACATAGCACGTTGAAAAGATGCTTAATGGCATCATGTAAGTTGTAAGTAGGGAACAAAGTATATTTTTATGTCCAGCTGTTTCCTATCAGTTGTCTTGCTGAAATGCGTTCGATTCAAGGTTAATAATAATCCTATTGATTTGCTATCATGGATGTCTATAATCCATCAAAAATTGGACTTTATTAGTGTAATTTAAATTTTATCCGATAAAAAAAATTTTTTTCGTGTTCAAATGGTGTATGTTTTTACTTGCTCAAGCTGTCAATGCCACAAAATAAGCATTAATGATTTTGCGTCATTCGTTTTCATAAAAATGTCAGAGTGCCACTGAATGAAGGGTTTCGAAGCTGGTTATTCGACAAGAGGTGATATTCTCTACGATTGGGTAAAAGGTCAAAGTTGACATCACCGTAATGAAGTGATCAGAACAAAGGCAAAAAAAATGGGAATTAAGAGTTCGATGTTCACATCGTAAAGGCTTTCTCTTCAGAAAGTGAAATTAATTTCTTTTGTACAGCGAAATAACGAACGCTCTGCTTTTTTAATTCGAGATAGAGGTCTTATTTTAATGCATTTGAAACAGTTGAATATTACACAGGCCAACGAATGAAAAAACTTTTTGAATGAATTTGTCCTCTCCTTGTAGTTTTTAGTGTGCAGAATCCCAATCTGCTTTTAGATTTTTTTTCTATCACGTCACTTTCCAAGTTATCCAATAGAGACTGCAATGTTAAAGTAATGGGTGTGAAGAGAATTGGCTGCAATGTTAAAGTATCCATGGTGTTGGGCCACAAGGAAATTTATCAGATCCCAAACTCTGAATAATTTACATTCAGGCCATGATATTTGTAAATGCAGGAATGTGGATGCTTATAATCCTCTCCCACATGTGCCCAAAATGCTCTATTGGATTCATGTCGGGCCACTTCATCCGGAATGCTCCTCGAACCAACTTTGGGAAACATGAACTTGATAACATGGTGCATTATCCTGCCTCGAAAATACCATCATTCTGAAGGTACATGAAGTCCACAGAAAATGGTCATTATCGTATTAGGCGGAGCTCCTCGTCCATCTTTACCATGTATACAACTAACAACAGCCTTGCTGACAGATTTTGTTAATGAATTCGTGAGATCAGCCCGAGAGAAATGGAACCGGATTCATCGGACAAGGGCACATGTTGCTAGCCTTCTAGGATCCAATTAGTGACGACACGGTTTCAAGTGAGTCGTCATGTCCTGTGTCATGGTTTTAACAAGGACATTGTAATTGGTCTCTGCTATCATATTCCATGGAAGCTATAGAATGATGAACCTTGTATAATTTGTCCTGCGAAATATGTGTCTAGTATATCCTGTACTGAATGCGAATATATATACGTCAGTATCGTGTGTCCCTCACCCTAAACGATTTTTGTCAGATGCCTTTGATCACCACCAATATAAGCAGCCGCGGTCAACGACAATGCCTTCTATGAAGTATTCTTGATTTCAACCGTAGATTGAGAAATTTTGAATGTTCGTACTAATTCGAGAATGGTATGATGGCACCCATTTTCATGCTGCGTTTGAGCTTTAATAATTCTCTTCGACTTGCCTTGAACACCTAGCCGTTGTTTAACCTGACTCACGAGATGTCAGATAATGACTGAGGCAGATCTGGGAATTTCATGACATCACGGTATGGTCAGAGTCAATAGAAGATTTGACTCTGGTTTGGTTATGCCACCAAACTGCTATTCAATGACTTTTTGTAAAAAGATGCAAGTGACGCCGAGTTTGTTTGCTTCTTCTTCAAATTCCTTTCCAAAGTAAAATGGGCTCAAATTCATTCTCAGATGGAATAAATTTATTTAAAGTTGTCAACATCCATGTTGAAGATTTTCTTGTGAAGCACCTTCCCTAGAAAATGACTGATTGATATAACAGCATTTCGTGTACTGTTATATCGAAAGATCGAAAGAAGAATTAATTTTCTACGTGTTCCATGATCTTTGCATCTCTTATAAGTTGAAAATATTTCCAAAACTGAAGTGTCGAAAAACTTACAGTAGAGCAGCGAAACATCGAAATATTGAGAAAGTCCGAACAATGCGGGAAAAGTGCTGGTATACCTCTCAGAAGATTTCAGGGCGATCCGTGAAATTTCCACTTTCGCGTGTGCTGTTTTTTCGGGCGGTTTTTGTTTATGTATTTGTTTATTACTAATTACATTCGAATGCAAATTGGTATATTGGATAAAGAAGTATAAGAGTTTTTAATATTTTGTTGCATTTGTACTTGTTTGCATTCGTTTGGTAATTAGTCTGTTGTGAAGAGCAGTTAGCGAGGACTCTTTTGTCCAATTCCCATTTTGTTTTTTTTTACTGTTGAAATGTTTAACTTGGATTATTAATCTCCCAAGTTAAGCATTTCTTTTATGCAATTTCTTGGGTAATGTTATCTAAAGATTTATATAATTTTAAAATACTTCGTACAGCCCCAATCCGAAATTATTTGCATAAAAGCAGTTCAAATAAAATTTATTCCAAGAACAAGATGATTGTAACTTGTTTTTAATCCATTGACAATTGTTTTATTTTTGATAAACCAGTTGGATTTCTTCTTTAAGATAGCGTTAAATAAATTTTGAAATCTTGAATATATAATGAACAGTCAGTGCTATTTGCACCCCCCTTTCATTCAAAAATTATTGCACATTTTGATTAAATTCAGCCATTTACATAAAATTTAAAGTGGACTTGTTCCATTTGCATAAACTTGTTGTCATCAGTGGTGTACATGTATAAGCAAACAAGTGTGCTTTTCTTTTACTCCATTTGTCTAAATACAAAATGAGTAAGAACAAGCACCTCTGTACACGATCAAGAGCAGATTTTGTTCCATAGAAGTGGGTCAGAGAAGTGCAACGTTCCAAAAACGTTAAATTAAACGACAGGAAAAGTCTCAGGGCATAACCAGGAGCTGGAAGACCACGCATCACATCTAAACGAGATGACCGATAATAAAAGAGAATAATTTAGCAAAACCACTATAAAAGCACAACAGACTTTCATCAGGAATGGAAGAAAACAGGAGTTCAAGGAAATTTAGGTTGGAGTGGAATTAATATGATATTTCTAAATTTGGATATTTGAATTGACGAAATTGGAAGTGGCTGAGATTGAACGCATGAGAGAAGCACATTTATGTAAGTTCAATAGCAGTGCCTAATCGTATTGGAAACATTGGATTCAGATCTCGAATACGCAAGTGGAAAGTTTTGACCACAAGAAAGCAACTTTCAGCACGAATGAAATGACAAAAAGCTGGACAAAAAAGACTGGGACAAAGTGAGATTTAGTGCTAAGAGATTTTCCGTGAATTGTTTCACGTTCCAATGGATGAAAATGGACGTGTTTGGCCCAAACAAACGAAAAGTGTCACCCCAGTTGTACTAAGCGAGCCATTATACATCCGGCACTTGTGATGGTTTGGGGTTGCATAACAAGCAAAGGTCTTAGAAAACTTCTACTTGTGAATTCAGAAGCGTATCAGTATATTTTTAACCGACTTCAAAAAAATAGGAGGTTATCAGTTCGACTCGTATGCATGTAATACTGTTGGAATTGCACAATATTCGTATATGTTAGTCTGTGTGGGCTTCTGCCAAATTTCATAAGTGTGTGTATGTATGTATCTGTATGTTTGTTCACGTATCTCTCAGAAACTAGAAATCGAATTGCAATAATTCTTTTTTTATTGGATTAAGTATCTTTCAACTTAGGGAACAGTCGTAAGTTTCATCAAAATCGGTTCAGTAGTTTTCAAGATATGGACTGGTTATAGCTAGACGATAGTGAAAATTTCATCCAAGTCGGTTTTTTTATACTCTGTTTAATCTTGTGAAGTATGGTCTCATCTCAACCATGGAAGTATTTTCTTAAATGAGTGTGTTATTTTCCTTGTCATAACTCACGGAGCTTGAAAATTTTCAGATTGAAGTTCTGCCATGGGTTTCAAATTCGCCTGATTTGAGTCGTATTGAATCGATATTACAAGAACCATTCAGAAGATACAAAAACCATAGAAAAGACAACATGAACGGAAATCTGTTATTAAGGACTTTTGGAAAATCTACAGCATTTTAAATGCGAAAAATTAATTCATTCATATTCATTACTAATTCGAGTAAAAAGTGTTATTAAATTTAAGAATCATCCTAAGAAATATTACTTTGTAACAATAAATCTTTATTGATTCAATATGCAAGAATTTTAAATGGGTTTAATAATTATGCAGTAATTTCTGAATGAATGGGGGTACACACAAATATTAATAGTGGAATAATTTTAGAGGATTTCAAAACTGCATTATATAAAGATTAAAACGGAAAGTAAAGTTTCTTACTAAAATAAAATAAGCAGAACAAAAGATACAAAAGCGAAAAGTTTGCCATTTTAGCTGTAATTTTTGTTCGAAACTCCTTTATGCAATCATTTTGGGCCGTAAATATAAGCCAATACTGTCGACAGTATCCATTAGTATTAATGAACATGATTGTAAACAGCTCCAGTAGCGTTTATGACATCAACTTTAATTAAAGGGTATTAAATTTCTATACTATTCGAAAATTATTAGAAAATGATTTAAGTTCGGAGTGGTTCAATTTGAATTGTTTATTGTGACTGAAGTTATGTAAGAATAAGAATCGCAGTCTCCGTTTATATATAGTCTTTAAACTTCGGAAGAAGATTATTCTTCGTATACCCCCTTCCCCCTCCTCACACACCATTTTCTGCTTTGAAGAATAATTGCAAAACGAAAACTTCCGTTTGATGTTGGCTTTTGTACCTTGTCGGTCTTCCGTGGCCTCGTAACCGTTGTCTATCGCTATGGCAACGGATTGTCTGCTTCTTCTTTCTCAGCCGACACCTTGGGTTGCTATGCCTCAGTGGACAATATGCGCTAAGCTTATATCACTGAATGAAAAATTTATTTCTTCTTTAGTCAACACTGATTTCTTAAGGGCTGGATTGAAAAATGACGTTTGCAAATGTCTTTTTAAACTTTTCTCGTGCTGTTCGTGAATAAGGGGGGGGGGGGAGGCGGTGAAAGCTCCCGTAAAAGACGGCGACAAAATGAAAATCTCTTTAGAAAGTTTTGGTATTTTTCCAGTGTAAATTTCATTCGTATGTTATGTGAAACGTTTAAAATATAAATTATAAAATGATTACTTTCGAAATAATTTTTGGATAAAGAATTTTTTATAAAAATTTAAAAAGCAAACGTACATTTAAACGCATATAAACCATATTTAATTTTCTGTCAGTTTAATATATGCTACTTCGAACATTGATCTCGATCTATTTTTAACAATGAGTTTTTATCATCCAGTCTGCTTTAGGACGTGAAATTTTATAGGGCTATTAAATCTTAATAATTTCTGTCCTATAGGGAATGAAAACAATCTGGAAAATGATTTTAAAA
Source organism: Rhysida immarginata (assembly GCA_023313115.1). Classification (NCBI taxonomy): domain Eukaryota; kingdom Metazoa; phylum Arthropoda; class Chilopoda; order Scolopendromorpha; family Scolopendridae; genus Rhysida; species Rhysida immarginata. The sequence continues at coordinate 671,194 of JAHWFO010090254.1, read as the reverse complement.
TGATAAGAGCCGTTTTAAAAAGGTAAAAAATAAAGATGTCTGATTATGAGAAAGTAATTAATGTCTTTTTTTTATAAAGCTCTGATAGCCAGATAATCCCAATGCATTGTCTTTGGGAAGACAGCGCCTAAAGTAATGTCTGCCAAATTGTGTGTCGAGAGATTCTAGGTGTGCCGCGAAAGATAATAAAATATTTTAATTAAAATCTAATAAACTATATTTAATTTTTTGTGTGTGCCGCAAAATAAATCTTCCTCCTTTTCTACTGGACAAGTATTATTCGTTGACAAATTTTTTTTTTTTATTTTTAATCTTAAATTTTTTAAATGGACATTCCATTTTAACCGCAAAGAAAAAACTTATCGGTAAAACCTTTGCTACAATAGTTGTAAGAGACGTCACGGATTTAGAAACTACTGATACCTTAACCTTTTATTATATTAGATCTTGGAAGTACAACATATCTAGAAATAGTGATAATGTTTCAAATTGTTAATGAAATAACCACTAAATCCTTCACTGTCGTTTTTGCTTTCATCATTGAGCGATCTTTTTCATTTTTTGGATAATTTGCGAAGTATACCTCAATAATGAGCACAAATTACTTCCAATTTAAAATGCTTGATTATTCTAAATTTGCACGCTCCTTATGCTCTTCAAAACATAGCCTAATTAAAATGTATGAAACGTCATATAATATAAATGATAAACGCTAACCGTTTGCTAATTAATCTATGCATGCACTGTAACGTCAATTCTATTGAAAATTCAGGTCTAAACCTATTTGGAACTTGTTTAGTAACATTTTTTGCCATTTAAAAATATAAATTTCTGCCTTAGAATATCTGTAATTATATCCTTTCTCGAAGATATAAAAGCCAGGAATAAAAGCGAAATGGCCGGAATTCTGTTTTTTTTTTCTCGTTTGGTACTGCAAGGCCTCCATCAACTTCACCAAAAAGGACAGTACCAATTCATAAACAAATAAATTCGTTTCGATAATAGATCCAAGCTGTTCATTATAGACGAAAATGGTGCTATTTACTTATAAGAAACGAAAATATTCAGATACCAATTATAATTTAAAATTTTAATTTTACGGGTATATAAATTACACCAATGCTGCTACGGGTTTATTGCCTTTCTGGAATTTTTAAAATTGTCTTCCAAACTTATAATTGGTCGCGGAAATTTCCTTCCCTTTTCTACTTTGTAATTTTGTCTTCCTATATTAAAGAATAAGAGAGCTCTTACGCGATCGTAAAGGGGCATTTACTAAATTTTTGGGCATGCCAGATTCTACTTTTGTACTAAATGCATTTGTTATCTAAGATTAGAGATGCTGTAAGAAGTCAGTAAAGAAGAATCAATTAATCTCTTATTTTCTCGTATTTTCTTCAAATTTATTCTCAGATTTGAATAAATTATATAATTCTCTTGACCACAGAAAGTTAGCATTTCTTGGAACAGATGTATATTTCGATCACAAAGTGATCATTAGTCAGTATGCTGGGCCTAAAAGTATATTCGGCAAAGGAACTAATAATCACGTTATACAGGGTCGGGACACATTAATATGACCACCTCTCCTCGATCATGTTGGAACGTTCCATGGTATGCAGATGAAAAATCATTGCATATCATTAAAAGCTGACATCAGCAGACGTGTAGTAGCATCCCTTAACACAGCAATTGTCGCCGTCATGGGCAGAGCAAGTGACCTGTCGGACCTCCAAAAGGGGATGATCATTGGCTATCGGGCCAAGAGAGGGAACATTTCAGAAACGGCCACCTTTGTGAACTGCTCTAGGGCTACCGTTGTGAAAGTGTACCGCGACTGGACGAACCAGAGTTTCGAGCAACCGAAGAGGTAACTGTGGGCCCCACGGTCCATCGATCCTAGACGCGAGGGTCGTTTACGACGCCTAGCCAAGACCAATCGGCGTGCTACTTTTGAGCAACTGACACAGCAAATGAACAGTGGGGCCACTAGGCATAGATCCCTCTTGAGGTTGGGGCTCCGGAGCAGGCGTATGGTAACAGCACCCATGTTGACGCCTGTGCATCGCCGAAAACGCCTCCAATTCGCAATGGACTATCGCCATTGGACCTCGGCCGAGTGGTAAAGGGTTGCTTTCTCTGACGAGTCGCGGTTTCTGGTGAACACAGTGGACGGACGATGGAGAATCCGCCGGAAAGCATCTGAGAACAGGCATCCCGACACCATCGTTGGCAGACGACAGGCTGGTGGGGGAGATGTGACTGTTTGGGGGATGTTTTCGTGGTGTGGTCTGAGTCTACTGATACCGCTGGAGGGTACACTGAATGCTGTTCGTTACCTGACGATCGTCGCAGATCAGGTACACCCCTTCATGTCGACAGTGTTTCCTCAGGGTGATGGCACCTTTCAAAAAGACAATGCTCCCTGCCATACTGACAGAATTTTCCACGACTGGTTCGAGGAGCATGAAGATGGATTCAAGCTACTCCCATGGTCATCAAACTCCCCGGACCTCAACCCCATTGAACATTTGTGGGACCATCTCGATCGCCATATCCGCAAGCTGGACTCTCCACCAAGCATGGTGATGGAATTACGGGATGCACTGATCGCGGAATGGTCCCAGATACCTGCAACCACCTTCGGAGGACTTATTGACTCTCTGCCAGGTCGACTAGCTGCTGTGGATATTCCAGATACTAGCAGGTGGTCATATTAATGTGTCCCGACCCTGTAAATACCACAGCTATAGTAGTTAATATTAAAATAGGCTTTAATATTAAAGGCATACGGACTGATGATCACTTTGTGATCGAAATGTACGTCTGTGCCAATAAATGCCAATTTTTTGTGGTCAAGTGGGTCTTGTGTCTCCTGTTTCTTCATACTGTAAGTAATCACAGCCCCGGAGATTTATTTCTAATTATTTATGTTCTAATTCTAGAGAACACAAGTTTTTTCATTATTTTACACGGCATAAGGATTTTAGATATATGATTCTGCATGAACTCTGCCGCGTAATAATTGGATGAATTCCTGGCAGCAATACGGAAAGCAAGAGGAGGAAGCCGCTCGAAACCAGATGAATTAACGAAGAAAAATAATGATATAAAATGTATCGGGAAAAAAACTCTCATGTTCGATCTGCATCCAAGAATATGTGTATTGGTTGAATTTTCCATTTCTTAACTAAACAAAAGTTAAGAAACTTGCATTCCTTTTTCAATTATTTTTCAAACAAACTCTCTGCGAATTCCTTTTTACATTTTACTTTACTAAAAAGTTATATTGTTGCCCAATATTTCTTTTAGCGATTGACAAGATAATGCTTTTATTTGTGCTATTTTCGTAATGCATTTTTTGTTTATGTTGAATTCGTTCATTGATTTCTTCAACCTTGCTGCCCATGGGCATCACGGAAGACTAGAGAATAACAATCCCAAGAGTCTGTAAGAATATTTCGTAATAGGTTAAAAATGTTTAATAAAGTTCGCTGAAATCCAGTTATTAAGTACATAAAAATAAAGGAAATTTTTATAACGAAACAAAGATTGTCTGAAAATTAAAAAAAGTTGTTACTAAAAAAAAATTCGGCACGTTGCTAACACAGGCTCTTTTTCAGATTCGTTTTTCCGAATTAATTGGAATTTTAACATGTCCAGAAAGAAAAACATTGCTTCAGTTAGTTTATGAAATGATCCCCACAATCCTCCACTGCCACTTTTGCTATTTAATGGCCTTTATTCGTTATGCACAAATTGTTCAAGTATCTCTCAAAAATGCATGGAAGTCAATTTTTAATTTAAATTGTTCGGTTCTTTTAAATTATAGCTTCGTCTGATTCTCAAAATATAAAATTAAATACATCAAATGGTTACGTCAATGATGAATCGTTTGCGAAAGTATTAATATTGGATTGTTTCATAAGTATTGAACGAATTTGATGGAAAGAAAAAGAAACCAAAAACAAGGAAAAGAATACATTTTATTAAGTGAAATATCTGCCCTGAGCAGCTGTACACTACGCCCAACGTGTTGAGAGTGAAAAAAAAGCCACGGTGATGTGTTGTTAACACTGATGGCTGAAGAACCATTTTGTGCCGAGAAGAGCCCGCGAAGGCTCTTTTCCACCTGATTTTAAATGGAAATAGATCTATCTCACTGCTCACTCGTCCACCAACAAAGAAACGAAAAAAGAAAAAACAGAGGAGGATGCGTAAAGTAAGTCCATCATCATCATCATCTTTATCTGTTGACAAGGTGGTGGTTGAGTGAGAGTGAAATGGAAAAAGACAATGACTTTTTTGATGTGCGCAGCAGGAATTTTTATGACAAGAAATGTTCAAAATGACATTTGTTCCAATGCGTAAGGTACAAGACAGCTTCACTTGTAGAAAGGAGAGCTCCACGAAAATTGAAAAAAAAGGAGTGCTTATATTGTAAAAACTGTTAACGGGAAACATTCTCTCCTTCACTGTCACTTCATCTTAACTTATACAGCGTGATAAAGAAGCTTGAACTCAACACATAAGCGTTCGCGACAACCCCAAAAACCAATTTAACAAAAAAATAAAATAAAAAAGCACATAAAACAATTCATCGATGTTAAATGTATTTGTTATTTATATTAATAAAAATCAATGTCTGTCTGTATGTCTGTCTGTATGTCTGTCTGTTAGTCTTTCTGTCTTTCGCGATAATCTCTACAGCCGCCAAACCAATGGGCGTCAAACTTTCTATGAAGCTTTAATATAGTCCGGGAAAGGATTTTCAATATTTTGTCATGGATTTCCGCGGGTTGCACATATTTTATAAATTCAGCAATTATAGTACAGGGTTGTTATAAAATAAGTTCGCCTACTCAAGAACCCTCTAGAGCCCAAACTAATGAACCGATTGTGATACAAATTGAAATGTAAGCTATTCAGACCATGGGGGAGAGAATTCCGGAAAGAAAAAAATTAGTGCAAATTATCACCACCAGGTGAAAACGTGGCGTTGTGGAATGACAAATGGAGATTTTAAAACTAGTTTTATTGTTTTAAACAAGCAAGGTTTTTGTTTGATTACAGCATATGTTCCTTCTCAATATCGAAATTATTAGCAGAAAGTTTATGCAAATCAGAAAGTCAACATACCCAGAATGGAATAGATTGATCCATTCATTACATTATGTTTAGTGAAAAGCTTTCACGAAAGATTATGGTTTTAAGCAAGAAAGAACGCGCACTGTTGGTAAAGTTCTTTTACCAGAATGATAGCAGCAGTCCAGCTGCATTGCGAGCATATCGTCGTCTAAAAGGAATGCGAAAAGGGCCCATGTCAGATACTGGGTTGCGAAAAATCATAAAGAAATTTGAATCGACTGGTGATTTGGCTGTCGCACCAGAAACAGGACGGCGCAAGATAGCAGACGAAGTTGTTGAGGACGTGGCTGTTGCAGTGGTGGACAGAGCTTCCTCTTCTCAACGTTCTGCAACAAGTGCTCGAGCAACAGCACGCTGATTGTTCATCCCATGGTCCACGGTGCGAAAGGTCTTGCGGTCCATTCTGCATTGGTACCCACACAAGATTCATCTGGCACAACAGATAAAACCTCAAAATCCCTCTCAACGCGCTGACTTTGCTTATCGCTTTCTGGCGGGGATGATTGTTGATGATCTGTGGCCGTGGAACATTCTATGGTCAGACGAAGCACATTTCATACTAGGAGCATGAACACGCATATGGGGTGCCTCGCTCCCCCAAGTCGTGCATGAAAAGCCATTAGCATTCTGAATACGTAACTGTATGGTGTGGATTCACCGCTGATTTTATTCTAGGCACCTTTTTCTTTGAGGAAATGACACAACGAGGTCCTATAAAATGTTCTGTGACAAGTGCACGGTATTCTGAACTTCTTGCACAGCATGTGATTCCTGCCTTGCGAGAACGACGATGCTTGGAAACCATTGTCTTCATGCAAGATGGAGCACCTCCTCATACTGGTCGACAAGTGAAGGAACTGCTTCGTGCCATCTTTGGAGATGATCGTGTGATCTCTAGAATTTTCCAGATGCGTGACCTCCACGTTCTCCGGATTTTTTGCTATGGGGATATTTGAAAGATCGGGTCTATCAACAAAGCGTACGGACTGTGCCTGAGCTGAAAGCCAGCATTAGACAATATGTCTCAGACAGTCCCCGGGAAACGCTTTATGCAACTATTGATGATGCTGTGCTACGCTTCCAACATGTCATTGACGCAAGGGGCGGACATATTGAATATATGTTGTAATCAAACAAAAAAACTTGCCTGCTTGTTTAAAACAATAAAACTAGTTTTAAAATCTCCGTTTGTCATTCCACAGTGGCACATTTCCACCTGGGGGTGAAAATTAGCACTAATTTTTTTCTTTTCAGAATTCTTTCCCTCATGGTCCGAATAGCCTACATTTCAATTTGCATCACAATCGGTTCATTAGATAGGGATCTAGAGGGCTCTGAATAGGCGAAGTTATTTTATAACCACCTGTACTTAAAATAATATGACTAAGCAACAATAACAAACAACAATCCACTCTTACACCGAACATTATTAAAATTATAAAAAAATATGGCATTTTTCGTGCGGCGGATTTTTTTCATGAGAATAACCCCGGAGAAGTCATGGGTGAATTGAACCAACACCACCTCTACTCAAAGCCTGAGCTCGAAAACGTCATACATTGTTAAATCACCTACGATAGGGTATTGTTAATCATATTTCAACCAATAATAAGCCCGAAATTGTCCCTACCATAGGTGATGTAACAATGTATGATTTTTCCGTGAGCAGGCTTTCTCTCTAGGCGGTATTGATTAAACCTTGTATAATTAGTCAAAGCTGGCAAAAAAGTCAAATTTAGTTATTGAAAAATTTATCCTTTAACAACCTGTACATATTCAACAAACCCGAGCGAAGCCGGATATTATTTTAGTAATATCTATTAAATATCGTACGACAATTAACAAAATACGAAAACGAAATAATTTAAGTGGCAATTTCGTATTTGCTCATGATTATTTTTTGTTTTCGTCAAACAAGTTGCGCTGTGCGCACAAAACCGACTTTTCATTTTTACGAAACGAGAATTTGTTTCCCAAGCAGTATTCGGCCCTCTTCAAAGTAGATTGCTCCAGTCGATTCGAAAGTTAGTTATCAGCATTTTAGAATGGACATTTTATCAATATTTTGCTTAAGCGACTGTAGTAGAAAATTCCTGTTTATTTAATAGGGTTATTGTGCTGTCGAAATGCATAGTACGTTCAAGCTAAGGAGCTCTGCATCCATTATGAATCGGCTCGAAACACAAACGAGCTGGTATGCGTCATACAAAAACTGTATACGAAATTCCCTACGAAAATCTTGAAACATTCCGTTACGAAAGTGGATAGACGAAAACGGAAAATCCAAGTTAAATGAAAAATTTTAAATGTATTTATTTGTCGTTTTTGTGTTGTTTTTTTGTTGTTTTTTTTTTGTTGTTTTTTTTCGTACGAAAAATCGCAAACTGTCTAAGGTGTGGATTTATTTTAAGATATCTCTTTAATTTCTCATTTTCCTATAAAAAATGATAATCGTTAACTGCGGCGTCTTCTCCCTGCTTACCTTATAGTTTACAGTATTATCTTTTGAAAGGAATAGCTTTTTCTGATCGCTGATATTTAACTGTTGTGTTATTGAGCACGAGCGACTGAGAAAACTTGTTTTATAACTTTATATTTCTTATCTGTTTATATATACAGTATAAGATATATTAGCACAATGTTAGCAAAGATAATACGATCTCTGTAAACATTAAAAATGTTGTCTCGACTTTTTATGACTATTCAAAATAACACGACGCCTATAGTCCTCGGACATTGCCGTCATTAAAAGAAAATAAAACTAACGGGATATTATATGCTGTTGTAAATATTTTTAGATTTTCTCTTGGAGCCGTTGTTGTGAAACTTCATCTTATGGGGACTTTGTTATTTTAATTTTACATGAGCAAAAATCTATATCCGAACGCGTGATCTATCAGTCCCAACGGTGAATAAAATCACGTGATTCCTTATTTAAAAAATAGCCTTCTATATCTATTTTCTGATGCACGTCCCTGGTGCACGTGGCCTTTGACAACGGAGTGCGAGAAAGAATATTAAGGATTCTTTTCCCACATCGGTCCTCTACCCTCGACGTCCGCTCCCATTTTAAGGGTCATCGACATCGCAGCCGATGAGGGTAACAGACATCACTACTTCCCTTCTCCTCATTCAATCCTCACCCATCCATCCATCCACCCACCCATCCCACCACCTTGTCTCGCTCGGCTCCACGGTGACATTCTCCTGCGTTCAACCCTTGAAAACGCTGTCGTCGTCGTCGTCGCTCGCCTTCGTCATCACTTCCCCCTTCATCACTTCGTTCTCCCTTGTCGCCTGAGGTGATTTTGCATGTTAAAAACCTACGTGAAATCAGTTCTAAAAGAAGAAATGAATGGCATAATAATAAAAAAAGGATTTTGACTTCCCTTTCAAAGGCTCGTGAAATGGTGAATTTCGACATTCACATATTTTATTCATTTGAATGGATGAACAGAGATCGGGGCGAAGAATTTTTTTTGTTCATGGTAAATGGAAAGTTATTAAAGTTATTTCTTCGATTATGGATTTTCAATTTCACGATTAAACCCATGCTTCATTTGCTCATTCATTTATATCTTTCATTTAGCCAAATCGCATTAGAAAATTGAATTTAGTAAAAAAAAAAAAATCTTTTCAAAGAAAAGCAAACACAAATACTCGAAAAATCTTTTCTTAAGTGTTGTTATTCTCTTTATTGGGTTGATCAATGTAAAAAAACTTCTGTTTGAAATGGATATGGGTTCTATGAAACTTAACATTTTAAAAACATGGAACTTTCTGCTGAATTACTTTTTCTTGACAAATGCTATGCTCATTTTTATTCAAAAGTTAAAATGGTTAAAACAAACAGCTTAGTCATATTTTGTAGCTTGTCCCATGTAAATTTGATGTTTTATTAGCCTTTATTGCTGCTAGAGTAATGCCCGGTTTCGCTCAGATTGATTGAATATAAACAGCTTGTTTAGAGTGAATTTTACAATAACTAAATTTGAATTTTTTCCAACTTGACTAACTATAAAAAGTTTAATTCACTCATGGCTTCTCCAGAGTTATTTCCAGCAATAAAAATCCGCTGCATGAAAAACGTGCGATTTTTCACTCATAAAAGCCGCACAACCCGCTGTAAGCTATTAAAACCCGATGCAAACCCTATTCGCCCGTTTAAGATAATTAAAGAGCAATGTGCCGAATGTTTCATTTGCTTATATCAAAAGTTTAATGAAACGCTAAATAATTCTTGTTGAAATTTCAAAAGAAATGAAACTCCTCATAGAAATTAAGTAAATTTTGTTAATTGATATAAATCAATAAAGACAGTGGCTTATTTAGCTCGGGTTGGTGGAATAAGGTGTAAATTTGTTTAGGTAGATTTTGAATAACTAAATTAAAGCTTTTTTATTTTTACATTGGGCTTAATTATTGAAACGGCAAAAATGTGTATATATTATCTATATACTCATAAAAGACGTTATCTTTATTATTTTCTTCAAAGACTCTTTTGTAGACAATATTTTTTGTTTATCCACCAGGAGCATAGATGAAAAAGTGTTCTGGAGAACCAACGCTTGAGTATACTGCAATTTTCCATGTGAAAAGCACGGAGTCCAAATAGACTCCCGCTACTTTTAATGTCCTTGCGCTTGGTTGATGGTCATACAAGCCGAACTGGAGTCGACGGAGCTTCAGGAGCTTTGTTTGCTCTAAAAACATAATGTCGAAGGCGGTCTTGTCCTTGTCTTTCTGCACGTTGTTTATCTTTTTTAACTCTTTTATCCCCCATTTTTAAGCCCCAATGTACTATTGATTTTCTCGAATGTAGTATTTAGAAAATGGAAAAGAACTCTACCTTTTTTTGTTTCTCATCATTTCTGATCGAATGACATATATTACATGTCGTATGATGCCATTTAAAAACGTTAATAGTTTCTACAGACCATGTGAACGCTACCTGCACAACTCCGACTCTACTGGGATAATTTGGTTCAGACTGACATTGCAAGGCCAATAAGCAGCTGCATTCCTCTGCTACTTAATAATAGTTCCTACCATCATTATGCCAAAAAAGATCACCCTATTATTAATCAACTTCACTGTATTTTAATTGAGGGATTAAAATAAATTTATTTATTTCAAACCGGAACTATGGCATCTGATTTAATGATACGATCAAAGAATTAAAGTAAATCTATTCAGCACCATTCAGAGATAACCAGTATACAGTATAACGCTGTCCTATTAGGCGTGTACACGTTTCAGATTATGATGAAGAGAATTTCGAAATAAAAATATGAATTCCAAAGCTATACTCTATCCAAAGAAAGTTGGAGTGGGCGTGTCCAGTTAAACTTCCAATTTCAATTGTTAGACATTGTTGCCAAAGTAGAATCAACAATGTCTAACAATTGAAATAGGAAGTTTAACTGGACACGCCTACTCCAACTTTCGTTGGACAGAGTATAG
>JAHWFO010090254.1:638749-660183 GCA_023313115.1 Rhysida immarginata | reverse complement strand
ACTCCAACTTTCGTTGGACAGAGTATAGTCGTAAAATATCCAAATATGTAATAAATAATCAAACGTTTAAGAATGCTTTAGATTCGCTTATAAATTAAACATTTATTGCTCGGGTGGCTCTCCTCACAATTGTATATGGTGTCTACACCGAAATGGCCTCTTTCTTGTGATCTTATTAAAAATATATAGGATATGCTTTATTTTTCAGATCTCAATTGTCGATTGTGAACTACAGGAATCAAAGATTCCATTGTATGGAAATTCTCAAAGCTGTGAACACTGTTAGCATGCGCGAAAATGGCTTCATAATAGGAGAAAGTTCAAATGGTGGGTGGTATGCAGAGTTTAAATCAGAGTTATGGTGCATTTGTGCAGTTTCGTCGTGTTTTTAACAAAATACCACCAGATAAAAGGATAAAGGCATGGCATCAGTAGTTCCAGGACACCATGGGGGGTCCGGAAAACGTTCGAACAAATCCCAAGAAAATCGATGGGTCAGGCTTTACGAGAAGTTTAGATGCCATTTGCAACTGGCGTAAGATTGCCAGAGAGCGGTTGCATCTCTATGCATATAAGATGCAGCTTACGCAGATACTATAGACAATTTAAACCCAAAAAAAAAAAAAAGCCTTACATTATTTATGAATATAATTTCCTTGTGTACATCAGTTAAGTCTTGGGAGCTATGTAGACACTATGTATTATGGTCGTTCTTTCTTCTATAAACTTCAATTCCAAGATATTTTCCATTGCCCCAACCCTTAATCTTTTTTAAATCGATTATGGAATTTACATAAATGAATATCTAATGTTTGTATCGCACATCTAAAAATCATTATTTTTCTTCTCTAAAACAGTGAAGAAAAATTACTGAGATAGCCTCTAACGAATTTTTGATTTATTTTTTCGACAGATCTTTGAATAAATAAGATCTTTAGGTTATACAAGTTTTTATCAACTTGAAATTTCGGACTGGAACAAATCTTACAATTAATTTTTCACCTATGTCATTTGTTCAAAGGGCTTCAAATCTGACATATTGATTCATTACCTGCCCCAATACAATCTTATATATAAAATGCTAAATCCTCCTGCTCCGTGCCCGTTTCCATAGTGACGAGCAACAATACAAGTTTCATTGTTTCCAACATATGAAAAAACACTGATTGTTAAAATCCAAAAATCGCAGCCGACGAAAAAAAACTAATAAAAAAATCTTATATTTTTCATAGGCTACGGTTCAAAAATATATTGTCGTCATAGATTTAACTATATACGTCTATTGACATTTAAAAAATAGCACACTAAAACAAATCAATAAATCAAATTAAATCCTAAGTAAGTAATTTAGCTATTCTAAATTACGAAATTCAGTTCATGTATACAATTCTTATTTTTTGAATTTTAATAATAAATAATAACATTCAAATAAAATTTTGAAATTGATTAACAATTCAAGTCTCAAGTACGTAACATTAGTTTTTACATTTTACGATATTCGTTATATAGGAATAATTTTTCAGATGAATGAATTAATGAAAAGGAAAAATTCATAAATTAGAAAAATAAAAAATCAAATGGAAAAAAATCAAAAGTACATAACATTTTTTTCATTCTTTAATATTCATTATATGTGTATAATTAATTTTTTTAGTTTTAAAATATAGTGGTCGTGCCCCCCAAAAATGGTCTGCCGAGGAAAGAGAGCAATGAGGGAGGTAATATAAAAAAAAAAAAAAAAAAAAAGCCCGACGAAGTTTACATCTAACAGATGTAAATGTGTTTTTGTGTTAGGTTTTAACTGTCAAATTGACAGTAGTGGCTTTGTCCCATTGTAATAGGACACGTTGTGTTATTGTCGCTCTAATGTTGACAGTGACTTTTTTTACTATTCGCAATACTGTTTATTATCGCAGTCATGCCAATTATCACAATCCTGTCACAGGGTGACCAGAAAAAAGCGCACATGAAAAAAGCCCACATGAAAAAAGCGAACATGAAAAAAAGCGTACAAGGAAAAAAGCGTACACGGAAAATTGCGCACACTGAAAAATGCCCACATGGAAAAAAGCCCATGGATAAAAATGCCCACAGTGAAAAATGCGCACACATACAACGCAATGAGCTAAAAGTGAACAGTATTTTACAATAAATTTAATTCAGAGATTTAAATACTTAAATAAAAATTATCCTTAAATAATTTAAATAAAAACTAAATTTAAAAATGCAAGAAATATAAAAATAATTATAATGCAATAATTATAAAAATATTTATTTAATTTTACAAAATTTTATTTTTAATTAAAATTAGATAAAAATCTAATATGTGATATCAAAAATATATTATAAATTTTATAATAATTATAATACTTTATAGGTTCCACCCGACATCTATATATTGCCAACTTTGTAAACAATTCCCATTTCACTCAAAATTTCATTACAAATTAGTTTGCCTTTGCATAAAAGGTATACGTTGATAACTTCCGTCATCTAAACCATATAAAATTATACTCACACGTATAGTTTTTTTTAAAAGAGCTTAAAATTTTTTTCTTACTATTCGTTTTCGTCTGTAATCTATTTGCGACATAGTTCATGATTGTAAACCACATTTCAAATGCCGTAATAAATTTTGCTCATAAGTGTTTCAAATTTGCTAGTTTCTCAAATATCAATTCTTTATGGAAAAAGTTTTTTAATTTTTTTAACATTCCAGTAATTTTAGATAAATCAACACTCAATATATTAATATCTTTAACAAACGTTCCATGTCACTATAACATGTTCCCAAAGCACGTGCTTTATTCACAAATTAACATATTCACAAAATTTTACCTCCCCCCCCCATTCTTCAAAATATTTTAAAGAAATAAACTACTTTATAATCATTATATAGTTTTTTTTATTATTTCTAATCAGTTATATCTTTTTTTTATTCCCAAGGATATTCTAAATGGGATTCGATTGATATTACATTTATATTTTCAATAATTGGAAGTATTATTTTTTCTTATAAATGAACTGCTCATCGATCCATTACGCGCCATACTGCTTTTCACTGATGTTCATTATAGCTAAAATTTCTTCATTTCGTTTTGTCACTATATGAGATGGCCGTATTTTTGGCATAACAGGAATTATGCCACAGCTCTTTTGATGATGCCTCTAACTCGGAAACTCCTGGTTGGAATTCGATCAAATAACAACTTTATGTACCCTGTTATTTCTCCAAGTTTCATTAATGTAGGCTTTACAGAACCTGGGTTATTAACTTGTTGATCTTGGTGGCGGCATTTTTATTTCTGTTCATATCTTAGTTATCGTTCAAATTCGGACCCATGTTCATATCAACTTTTTTCTTAAAATCACCCATACAACCTCCCCTCCAAATTTGTAACGGGGTTTCAGATACACCCTGTATATTTATAATAGTGATAACTGCGTTCAATTGCAACAAAGTAGTTTTATTATTAATACGCGTTTCGGATTTTAAACCATCGTCAGTTATGTTTCAAGATTTAAAAGATTTTGGGCAACTTATATATTATATTTTAAACACCTCCACATCATTTCCCAGTTGGTGAAGGTGTTAACTGGGTCCACATGGGCCTTATTTCACCCTAGTCGATCTCCGGAGAGATTAGAAGAGTACATTCCCAACAACAAAAAATTGGAGGAGGGGAAAAAACTAAGAATACATGTATCAGTGAATGTTATAAACACGATTAAATATACAAACAAACTAAACAGTAAATTTAATGCCACGCACTGCATTAAGTGACACCATCGAAATTATTCATCAGGAGACCAAAGTGATCATGTGACTTTTGAGTGCCCTGGCCTGTCTCTCGTTGGCCTCGATTGTTACATCACCTCAGTAGGGAATTGTTAATAAGCTCTGAATTTTCCCTACTGAGATGATGTAACAATGTAATGAAATTTCAGCGCCCAGGCTTTGTCTTTAGGTGGTGTTGCCCCTAACCGACGAGAAAGACAGGCCCGGCGCGGAAAAGTCACCTGACCATACTAGTCCGAGTAACAATGTAACATTCATTGTTTCCATCTTGGATTTTAACAATAAGTTTTTTCGTTTGTTAAAAACATTGAAAGTTGGATTGTTGGCCGGACTACTAAGGTCAGGTGATTTTTGCGCGCCGGGGCCTGTCTTTCTCATTGGCTACGATTTCGACCACTGTTAATCGTATTTTTACTAAAAATAAGTCCTAAATTGGTCGACCTATGATACTGTAACAATGTATGAACGTTTCAGTTGTTTGGCTTTCTTTCTAGGAGGTGTTGTTTTAATAAGCACTCTTTTGATTATACATTGTTGGTATATTTGATTATTTGATTATACAGTGTTGGTATTGCATTGTTCTTATTAAAATGCTTTTAGCAATTTCATTATTCTGTTTGTTTGCTTGGATCAAATCTTTCAATCAATACTTCCATCCACTTCTTTTTGTTCAGAGGACTCCAGATATGAAGCTGATCATTATCAGTGCCAATATAAAATAAATTGTAATGTCGGAATGGTACATTCGCACAGGCTATCACTAGGCCATAAACGAATTCAAAAAGGAATAAAAAAATTTTCTGTTGGGGGGGGGGGGGGAGTCCTTCAAAATGGCTGTTCTCAGTCAAGCATCTTCTTTTCAAAAAAGGTTCGTCTCAATGAGAGGAAGCCGTTCATGTCGCTTTTATTGTTTGGGTCGATGAAATGAATGCTTCTGCCATTTCTTCATTTTTAGAAAAAAATAATTTCTCTGAAATTAGCCCATTTCCATGAAAAATACGTCAATGCATAGTTTAAGGATCCCTCTAAGTACGAATAATTTTTTTATTAAAAAAAAATTCTCTGGAGGGGGGTTGAGGGGGAGAGGATCGTTAATAACTCCAAAACGGCTCATCACAGCCAAACAAGGCATTTACAAAAAAAATTCGCCCTAATGAGAGAGTCTGTACATGTCGAATTTATTGAGTTTGGTTCGCTGGTTTGAACGCTACAGCCATTTTTTAATTTTTAGAAAAAAATTAATATCTCTAAAAAGGCTGCCCAATTGATATTAAAAATACGCTATGTAACCTCTATTACGTATAATTTTTATTCGGATCTGCTATTTACCGTTTCGGAGGAGTTAGCTGCACAAAATTGGTCACATACATACACAGGTACAGAAGTACAGACAGATTTTTTTTTTCAAAATTTCAACATATCTTTTCGAATTTTCGAAATTTTCGAGTTTTTAAGTTGATTTCAGAAAAAAAAATTTGAGTTTCGGAAACGAACACATAGGCCTACCACTCACTAAGATGAGTAAAGTTACAAAAATTCAAAATTCAGATTTTTGTAAACAATTAAAATTTACCTGTTTCATTTAGTTAACTCTTGGGCATTAATTACGGCACTTCTTCAGAATTTCACGACAAGTATGTAAAGAGTTTTTTCAAACGACTGTTTTAGTTTGTAATCGTCAAAAAATTCGACCTCGAGATTTTGATGAATTTCGACGTTTTACACCTTCCAAGAATAAATAGAGTTTATAAGAAGAAAGATTTAAATATAATAAAGTAAAATACATTAAAAAAATTTAAAATAAAGCTCTTTTATGTTTTATATAAAAAAAAATGCATTAAAGAGTAAAAAAAACAATATTTAAGATTTTATGTGAAGAAATATACAAACATTACTAATAAACCCAAACCAACTCTTCCTTCACACACTGAAAACCCTAAAAAAATTATTAAAACCATACCCTCCTCTAAAAGTCTCAAAAATGTCAAATATAATAAAGAATAAAGACCTAATATTATAATCTCCAACATTATAAAGATGTTGGAGCGCTCATTAAATGTATAAATTCATTTGAAAATTTAATATCAGTTATTAAATACATTAATGAATATAGAATATTTCAGATGATTCTATAATGTTAAGTAAAGAAATAAAAATATATTCAATTTAAAATCACTGGAAAGGATATTCTGTTTCGTTTCTATTATATTCAGTAATTTATTAAATTAATTTAGGGTTGGTTTTATTAATGTCCTCTCGTATTATTAATTGTAGGTAGTGACATAATTAAATAGTAGAATTTAGATGATTCAATCATTGCTGAAGCATGACGGAAAATTTCAGAGAGAGGACCCCCTACTTGCTAAATCAATGACGCACATTTCGCTTTGGACGTCCACCTTATAAGCTCATCAAAATTTTTATGGTTGAAGGAAATTTTAGGAAATTCACATGGGATTCGAACCATACGCGTCAGACTCATCGTTAGAAGTGAAATTGTAATTCGAATCAGATGCAGCCCTTCATTTCCATTTGAATTGTGCACTAATTAACAGAAAAGCAAATCTTAGGTCATCGTATTAATCACCGTGTAATTAAGGCCTCTTGATTTCAAAATTGACCATAGCTGTCCATAAAAAGTGACTTTGACATAATCAAGGACAATTGACCGCAGGTGTCGAACGATGTGAACATCATCCCGTTCTAATCCTTCCCTTGCCCTTTTCAATGATCTATTGAAATACCAGATCGGATTAACCCTCAGCAGTCTGCGTCAAAACTATTATCTCTTCTCCGTTTGTGAAGTTTCGTTGCTATTAATTAGCGAACGACAAGTTTCAGATTTATTAGTAATAATAAGCTTAAATCATCATGCGGAGTATTTTTCAAATCATCAATGAGCGCATGCATGCACTTCCACTCAGCCATATAGACAGATGGATTAGAAAGGCGTACTTTCGTGAAAATTCACTCGTTCGTGTCCTCGATAACCCCATTACATTTGTGTAGCTTAACTATATTAGTATGCTCACAACATTTGACTTGTCTTTATTTATTCATACATTTACTTTTATTCATATATTCTTCATAACATCTAATTCAGACAGACAGGTCTTAGCCCTTTATATTTTACTAATGTTTTGCTAGCGATGTTCGTTCAAATATTTATTGTTCATTTTTGCTGCTCTTTCGAATTGTCCAAAATTAAACATCTTCAGAACCCCCCCCCCCCAAAAAAAAAACAAAAAAACAAAAACTATAATTATTCAATTAGTTCATGAAATGCTCTCCGGTGTCCTTCTGCCATTTTGGTTTTATCATTTAGCGATCTTTATTCGTTATGGACAAACTGCACAAGTAGCCCTCAAGAATGAGTACAAATTAACTTTAAAATATACGATTTTTCTAAATGAACACGCTCCCAATGCTTTTCAAAATACAGTTTGATTTAAATACATCGAATTCGCTTTTTATTTCACTCTAACAGAAGAGTAAAGCCAGAAACTGTGGACACGGTGAATGATAATAAAGTGAGTTCGAAACAACTATTCCACAACAAACTTTTAATAATGACAACGTGGTTTCCGAAATGTACATACGTTGTCATTATTAAAAGTTTGTTGTGGAATAGTGGTTTCGATCTCACTTTATTATCGTTATTTCGCTCTATAAAACGTTTTATTAAAAAAAATATTTTTGCAATTACATTTTTATTTTGTTTACAGATATTAATGTAAAAATATTTAGATTTTAGATATAAACCGCTTTTAGGACTGTAGATTAACGTACCGCGTTAATCTATGAGCTTTGATAATCGCAAATCTGGATAATCCGAAAAAAAAACCCAAACACCTGAAATAAATGTGAGGAATTTTAATTTATATTTTACCAAATACTGATATAAAATGTATATGATTTTATTTATCCTAATGAGCGTAAATTACCATAAAAACGAGTTATTTTAAAGTTGTATATTTTTTTTATCATGCTGTATAGGATATTGAAACAATCATTAATTATTTTTTAAAATACAATACTTATTTCATATCTTAACTTCCTGCTGCTTTGTTTTTAACTTGCTAGATAAATGACTTAATTAAATTTTCGTATTGGTTTAAACGTATTGAATAATATAGCTTTGTTTCACTTCCGACATGTACTGAGTGGCTAGATTACTATGACCACTCCATCAGTACTTCTTTGGGCCACCCTTTGCCTTCAATACTGCAGCGATTCTTCTTGGCATTGACTCCACGAGATGTTGAAAGGTGATGCGAGGAATCTGACACCATGCCTGATGAATAGGACTGTCCAGTTGTGTGAGATTTGATGGATATGGAACCAGCTGGCTGATGGCTCTTTCAACTTCGTCCCACAAAAGTTCAATTGGATTGAGATCTGGTGATTGTGGGGGCCACCCAAGCAACGTAAAGTCTCCCTCATGTTATTGAAACTAGTCCTACACAACACGAGCACCGTGGCATGGCGCATTGTCTTGTTGGAAGAAGCCATCTCCATTGGGATGCGCTATCAACATGATAGGATGAACTTGATCGGCAACGATACTTAGGTATGTTGTGTTATTCAGAAGTTGTTCCACACGAATTAAAGGGCCCAAATCATGATAGGAAAACATGCCCCAAACAATAACATTCTGATGATGTTGTACTCGTGGATGTAGGGTATATGCTTTCATGCTGTTGTTGCCAAATTCTCATTCTGCCATCTGTATGCTGCGACTGGATACGTGATTCATCGGACCAAATGACTTTTTTTCCAATGCTCGACTGTCCAATCCCTGTGTTTCTGTGCGAATTCGAGACGTCTTATCTTGTTAACTGCAGACAGCAAAAGTGTTCGAACAGGCCTTCGGCTTCCATATTCCATACGATGCAGTGTACAGCCAACAGTGCGTTCAGAGATCATTTGAGAGGATCCCTGATTAAGATCTGCAGTAGTTTGATGCATTGTTGCCCTTCTGCTCTGTTGTACCAGTCTTGTCTCTTCCGTTCCGCGCAAACTTTGACTAGTCGTTGACGGCCACATTTCGCACGTTCAGACTCAGTTTTCCGGCTGATAGCTCGTTCTTTAAACTCTTTAACAACAATTGCTCTTGAACATTTAACGAATGCAGCTGTTTTGCTGATACACGCTCTATGGCTCCAAGCGCCAACAATCATTCCACGTTCAAAGGCTTAACCATATCTTCAGAAAGAAATCACTTCTACTATCATGGTAAACAACCTGTATCCCTATCTATAATGATCTGGCTCTCTGGCAACTTCAGCGCGAAGTCATAGCTAATTTGCGTACAAACGTCAAGTGGTCATCCACTTACAATTGTTAGTATATTTTCTTAGAAAGCCCTAAATATTCAGCTTCGCACTCGTATGTGTTTCGTTTACAAATAAAACGAGAATTTTAAAATAGAAATAAACAAAATATCCTCGCTAACTCGAGTTCAGATAATTCATTTGTAGCTTTTAAAGCCTTTGGTCTTGTTCATGTGCAGCTTTTCATATGCACCTCCTATTATATTTTTCAAGAATATTAGAGGTTTTGCTAGCGATGGTTCAAAATATATAATAAATATGGACACGAAAATTCATACTGTATTTCTAAATGAACGAAACTATTTCGTGTGTTTAGTACAAAGTAATTATTTATTACAGAACAATGTATAATATTTACCTAAGTATTCTCAAAGTTTACCTAATCACAATGAATCACAAAGATACAATTTGGGAGCCACATGTCAAACGGGTAATGTATAGGTAACAGTCTACGTCGAATGGTTCACAGTCGTAACTCGGGCAGATTTTGTGGAACATCCAGTACTGAAGCAGATGTTCAATCCGGTTAATTCCGGACTACGCTGCGGAACGGACTCATTCAAGCAGTCTCTCGAATCTTCCTCTAAATGCGGAACTCTTCCTGTGTGTCAAAATAGGCTACAATAACATCACTATGGATTGAGATAACAGTGCATACTAAGCACAGCTATAAACATTGAGAATTTTCCTATTCGTTGATACCTTACACGTCGTTCTATAATAAAATTGTTAGTTTCTACTAATAAAGTACGAGGCTATCATGCGTTTACATGCACAACTTGTCCTGTTTACGTGGTCTAAGTTGAGCTGGATTAAAATCCAGATCAATTTGTGCACTACATATGTACAATGTATGAGATTCCGTGATTAAACTCTAACGTGTTCAACAATGAAACAAAATCGACGAGAATTATTGTACATGTGCGGAGCAATTACGTTTCCTTCTTTTCCAGAGATTATATTATTCAATACAAGGATACTGATATTAAGTTGGCTAAATAATATCTGTGAAGAAACTGCAGCGATCTGGCCCTTACTTTGGAAAAATAAGGATAAAGACTTCTGTGAATATTGTTGAATTTAAATATGTAAAACTCTACATTTGACTTTAAAGTGATGGTTGAAAACTGAAACTGTGCTTTAACATTAGATATTAAATTAAAGTAATAAACGAAAGGAAAAATTCCACGACCTGTATTGGCGACGAGTTAGATACTCGTGGTCCGTGGTTCGAATCCAGTTCACGGAATTTTTCCATTCGTTTTTCATATTAACCCTGAACTACCCTAGTCCAAATTTGGTCATTTACCATGGTGGGGTCATATGTGATTTCAAAATTTTTTTCATTTTTTTTTTTATTTTTTACAAATAAAATGAACTAATAAAAATACAAAAGCACTTTATTCCTCTTTTTTTTTTTTTTTTTTTCAAAGAAATAAAAATAAAACTTGATGAAATACGTGTAGTCCAAATTTTTCCTTTTCAAAACGGCTTTTTTGTAAAATGCTCCTTACTGATGATATTTTTTTCAACCTTCTAACCTAGTGTAACTTAACTGATGGTATTTTGTTCAACCTCATAAAGCTTGACATTGCCGACTGATAGTTTTAACTACCTGAGGGAAAAATAATATCATATCAACATATTCCTCGCGAATCCACAAGGGACAATTTCTTATATTAAACCAGAATGTAACTCGTAAAACGATTTTCAAATATGCTGAAAAGAAGAATATAAAACTTTGTTGTTTAATATTACAGTAATATCTTATATACAACAATGATGAAAACTGCAAGTAAATTTACGCATTCAATAATCGAGTCCGTTGCAGCGTTTACACGAATCTTTCCAAACACGCGCGAATTGAGAAAAGAAGTGCTCGCACGTCTAAATGTTTTAAACTACTGCGCCTATGTTTTTTCCGCTGCTAGAGCCATTCATCTCTTCATGAATAGTTCTCTTCATGAGCCATTCAAAGTTACCATCACATTCGGCCTAACATTATTTAGCCATATTTAACTATAGGCCTAACAGCACTGAATTTTAAAAACGAAATGAGCGCTTGCCTCGAAAAGCTTCATAACGGGCACGTGCTCCAAGCTGACGTTAACAAGGTTTAAATGAAAAACAAAAAGTAACACTGTATTCACTTATGACTCGTCAGTACGAACCGATTGATATATTACATGCCCTAAGTTTATATTCTTAACATTTGTGCACCTGCTTGAAGGGGTCCACGAAAGTGCATCAAAAGTTCATACATCGTAGTTAAGTTCATCCATTTTCACGTTTTCGTGCAAGCGACGGCCGGCCGGATAGACAAACGTACCGATTAAGCTTGTATTCTTATATATAGCTTTAGCTAAAGCTCGTAATAAGGGGTCATTGAAGTATTCTTTGGGAGACATTTTCTCGGACGTAGCATTTCGAAAATCGAAAAGAATGTCATATTCGTCTTGTGCTTGTCTTTCCCGTTCGAATGACATATTACATGCCTTACATTGCCAATAAGAAAATGTAATGGGTCGTCTCAATAGTCACGTGACTATTAGATCGATTTCAATGACAAACTAATCAGGTGAGCTCAGAAAGGATCGCTGTCGAATAGCGAAAGCAGAATTTGTAAAAGTTAAAGCATTCTCGAGTAATCGTCGAACATACAGACAAACAGACAGAAAGACACCAAAAACGGGGCGAAACCAATATATGCTTTTCAGCATATAATAATTACTATTTTTAAGTAAGTAAAACAAAATTTACCTGCTTTATACTCAGTAGACTCTTCACAGATGAACTTTTGTGTGCTGTGAGTCTTGCAGACTGCTTGAAAACACCTGGTACCGTGAAAATGTGAGGTATCTGCACAAATGTGGTATCTTCCTCGTTTGGGCGAGTTTTCTTGTTGGTCATTAGCAGAACAGATTCTTTTATAACTCCCAAATTCCGTAAAATTAGTGAGCGCAATTCTCATATGGTAAAGGTTTCACTGAAGAATTCCCTTTTATTAGCTGGTTTCCGTGTGTAATAAGAAATTTGCAAACTCTTTTTTATTCAATACATTATTTAGAAATTATTCAAATCGGAAAGTTCTATTGATGAAAAGCAGTTGTCTCTTGCCATGTTACAGTGTCTCTTTTCAGTACAATTTGCTTATGCACATGTAATTATATTAAGACTGAAAAAAGAAAGGAAAACTTCCGCGAAGAGGGATCGAACCAGGAACCACGAGCCTTTTCAATCTTAATAGAATTACCTAATGTTAAACAGTATCGCCAGTATTCAGTCATTACTTTAATGTGCAAAATATAGCTTAAAATATAAAGCAAATTTTAAAAAAAAGTTACATCACTATCATGGTGGGATCACTTATGACCCCAACACTCTGTAAAACTTTTAATGAGAAGTAATAAATATCCAACACTACTTGCCAATGGTTCGACCTGGTGAGAGATAAATAAGATTACAAGGAAGAAGAGCCCGCTAGCTCTTCAACTTTAAGGGATATTAGATTCTCTATTGAAGAATATTTGGCCCCACCATGGTAGTTAAGGTTAATTTAATTATAATTGACTTTTTTACGTTTAAATCGAGAACTTTTGATATATAGTAGACAACAAATATGAAATAATTTTATAAATTTTGATTTCAATAGATTTTTCTGGAATTTAATTTAATGCATGTATAATTAAATTTAACAAAGGCTTTTGAACTGATAAACCGTTTATAAACCTGTATTTCCTTTTTTAATTGCTGGCTCTTCTTTGTCTCTTTCAACAGGATACTTTTGGCAGAAGGTTAAGAGGAACCAGATCGGCGTCTGGTCTTTTGGTTTTCCTCGTCGCCTGTTTCCGAAATCTCAGTAGGTGGTAGCTGGGTCAGCTGTGGTCTAGACATGAAACAGCAGCGGGATAATCAGCACCTGTCGGTGGAGCAACACGTCCACCACGGAATCCATTCGGCGCCATCGACAACCAGCGCCGATCACAACGGTGGGGTGAGTGGCGGAGAGAGTAACGAGTCTAGTCCCAGTTGGGCATCGAGCAGCGCCGGCAACACCCCGAGCTACACGAGCATAGGTGTGGCATTCGAATTCACGGCCAAGTGTACCACCATCAGCGTGGAGAACCTGCTTTCGCCGAGCGCACCACTCTACCGGGGACCAATCGCCAATAGCCACAGCTCCGACCACATCTCGACTATCGAAAGCGGTCCTTCGAGCCCCGATACACGTTCCAACGCCCACTCCGGCACATTGGCTTTCGGCTTTCACTTTCTCAGCGACCGCATGAAGCAGAAGAGGGGTTCGAGCGAGGGGTCACAGAACAAACCCCCCTCGTCTCCATCCGGCCGGGGCGGCGGCGCCAACACCAATGGTCAGGGAGGCTTCAACGGTAGACTGTCTCGTCTGCTCCGGCGGACACAGAGCGCCGGATGCTCCAAAGATGTCCCTGCACACGCTCTATTCCTAAGGGAGAAGATGGTGAGAACCTTCATTGAATAGCAAATGCTTTTTATTTTCTGTGGCATTCCGATGAGCAGTGGTATGTAGAAAACTTCCGGGAGGAGGGGTAGTCAAAGATATTATTCAAACTTCAGTAACCGCAGTTAATTTAAGGATATTACTGGTTGAAAGTTTCCAGAAAATAGCATACAGTTAATGGCAAACATGACACCGCCTGACTAAATACAGGTTGTCCCAAAAGTCACTATGCACTTTTTATCTATTTCTCTATAAAATGGACGTATTAGATCAAAAACATCACGTAGCTCAAAAGTTCTTGGGTAATTTTTTCGTGCAAATTGTATATCATTTGAATGCGTTTTCTTTATTTTGGTCAAAATCCTTTTGAGCTCATTCCTCAACTCAGAATTGATTGGTATATAATTGCGGGGGTTATGAAATCGAAAATCGGTTTTCAGTAGTTCTCTGTCTCAGCTTCTTTCAGAAAACATTCTACAATGGAAATTTCCATCACATTCATCGTCAATGCAAATAAAGCATTGTAAGATTAGCTCTAATCTAAAGATCACTTTAATTCACTTAATTTGTATAATTATTTCATAGAAATACCAAATATAGTAACTATCTAGAATCCGATCTATTCAACCAAATATGCAGTGGATTTTGGGGACACCCTGTGTAGCAAGTATGTAATGCCTATGATAATATATTTAAGTAGCTATCATGGAGAAGCGTAAGCAATGATTAACGGCTCAGGAATTAAATTTTTTGCTAACTAACCTCGCTACCTATAGCTTTTAATTCCCTGCAGTTTTTAAATTGAGCACTCAATATTGCATGCGTAATGTAAATGCACGGGTAATGGCACATGGATTGATGAAAGAATGTTATAAAGGAAAAAAATTCTTCATATACGCATGGTTCTACAGCGCTATCATAAATGAGGTTGCCGATTTGAAACACGTTAACGAAACTCAGATACTTAAAATTCGTACCAGTAACGAGAGAAACTCAAAAGATTTTGTTTCAGTACATGGCAAATGAGCCCCCTTGTGAGCCCCTTGGTAGTTCGGCAGACTTCCAGACTGTAATCAAGTTGCTGTCAGAAACGTTGCAGAATATGCAATGGTTTCTGTGATGCGCACTCACAGATCGTGTAGGGTGCTATATTTTTAGCAATCAATCGTAGGAAAAAAAATCACAGGGCATCAGGTCTGAGGAATATGGAGGCCAACGAGCAAGTTCATTGAACGACTGATAAGGGGTGGACCTTATTCTATATTTTGTCAATAAATTGGAGGTCACAAATGAGTTATTGATTCATAAAAAAAATTGGTCAAACATCATACATAACATATGCGTAAGACTTCCTCATAATATTGTCTCTCTCGCTAATGTATTTCCAGAAAATGGAGAAATTAGAAAACTTGTACTGATGGTCACAACATTTTAATAACCAAATACGACATGTTTGTAATATTAAGGTGTTCAAACTGTTGACCATGAGCAGCAATGCATGCCTCACAGCGTCTTGTCATTACATTTCTGACTTGGCCCTGCTGTGTCTCTTACAATAAGGTCCTCTACTACCCCTAAAAGTTTGTACACAGTGTTCGTAAGTACCCTGTATATTACATTATAAAACGTACTATCCTTAATGAAGCTTATGCAGGCCTTACTGTACATAATGGAAGAAATGAGATAAAATATCCGGACCGACTTCGCCGTTTATTCCAAGCGTTAGCAAGAATACAAATGAAAGACTACCAGCCTCCGTATGGATCATATCAGATGTGTCTCGCTCTTACTATGTGGCAGTGGATTGAAACAAAACTTCTCCCAAGTGGCTGCGAATTTTAGATATTTTTAAACGTGAGTTAACTGTGCTTCAAATAGGGAACACCTTTATTCTACGAGTCCTGTATTTCTTTACAAAAAGGTCTAGCCTGATCTACAAGTCTTTCGTGTGTATTTCAAGACTTATTGGTGCTCAAGTTCTGGAAATTATACACAATTTTCGTTTAAAATTTTAGCGCGATCAGATAATTTGTTCAATAATTATTGAAGCTCGGTCCAATTGTAGTTAACATAGAATTTGATGACAGATAAATGCTTCCCTAATTTATTATGCAAGTCAAGATATGCAAATAAATTATGAATTATATTGCGATCAAATGATCAAAATACTGTATATATTGATAGAAGACGTTGTATGCCGTTAGCAGATCCGTTTTGTATTTATAGCTGTAAAGAGTTCGGTTTAGGTTGGCTAACATAGAGATACACTACTCCGGCCAATCCTCGTGTCATGCCTTTATTCGGAGAAACGTATCAAAGTCGCATGGGATTCGTGCCTGACGCTTTTTATTTTTTATTGCTTTATGGAAACAAAATCACGTTAAATGATCTGAATTTTATTTGACTTTTTCTGCTTGTTTTACTTATTACTTGAGGAAAATTCATTTGAATTCATTTAGAACATGAGAAAAATTTTTAATTAAGGCAAATTTGAAGACAGTTAATTTTGAAGACAATAAAATATTTGTAAGGAACAGATTCCGTCGTCACAGAACAAAATTAATGCCGTTAAGCATTTTAAATACTTCTTTTGCGCAAACGCTGTTGCCAGAAAATCATTAGTTACGCTATAACTTAAAAATCGTTTAGCTATGCTATACAAGAACAAATAAAAAATGATAGAAAACTTTTAAAATATACGTCATTTGAACATTCACTTGACTCGTGCGAAGTAATAAATTCAAACTAGAGTCAATGCTCCATTTTTCCTTCCCATTTCATCCAGTAATATCTTTATTCTCTGGACTGTAAAATCCAGCGGAGATTTACTAAGTTTTCAGATAAGATTTTCCAGCTGCTACACTCTCGATAGTTTGAATGCCACTGAAATTCTCTCGAAAGTTGAATGGCACCGAAATTCTTTTTTACGCTTAATTAACTTCGTCAAGAATTTTCATTAATTGTTCACAGCTCATTATTTTTGAAATTAAAAACCCTCAAGCTAGAAATTCCAATACCACAAAATTCCTTGGAATTTATTTATAGCATCTGAGATTTTTTTGTAACTTCTTTTAGTTCCAAAATAATGAGCTTCCGTAATAAAATATGGCACTCTCCTTAAAGACAAAAAAAAAGCAATACGGAAGTTTAGGGTTTGAGAGTTTTGTTTTTTATTGTCATGGTAAAACAATTTCTTCTTTTAAACTTTAGATTTTAAATCGGTATAAAACAGTTCCTATAAATTATAGGCTAAAATTAAGTTTTATGTGTTTAAGGTGAAACTAAAAATTTTTATGAGCAATGATTTGAATAATTTAGTAAGACAGTGAAGCCGTTTGAGCAGTACTAATTTTTATTAATTAAAAGGCTTTATTCACTTATTTAATTTCTCACTTATTTCACTCTCTACAGAAGTAAGTAAAAGGTAACAATCCTAACATTAACAAAAAAATAGCATAAACTGTGGAATGAAACAACAAAAAGGGGAAACTTCCCTTGTCGATTAGAAGTTATCCTTTTTTGTTAATTCTAACATTAGCTTTAAACCAGTTGAGAGTGCGTGGTACTGCATTGGCAGAACGATGTTTAAAGCGCAAGCCAGTTAAAAATATTGTTACTGTATTTGCGAAGTCGTTCGTTCCGTTGCCAATAATTTCGATCTTTTTAATTTGTACTTCAGATTCGGATAGAGCATCAAAAAGTAAGCAAAAGTTACAGTAGGCACACCTGTTCTATCTATTCGGGAACATAACCAACATGGCGGTAAAAAATTGGTCACAATTTTAAGTCTGTGGGTATTATTTATTTTGGTCAATCAATGGTATTAGTCCATCTAATGCCTCTTCCGGTTAATGAAATCACATTTCCGAACTATTTGATGGAAAACATGGCGGAAATATCATTTCATTGACCGGAATAGGCATTAGATTAAAAATTGAATTAATGTGAAATACCATTCGATTGACTAACATATTTCACAGACAAAAAAGTTGACCAAACGTTGACCGCCATTTAATCATGTTCACGAATAGATAGGACATGTTCTTATTATAACTTCTATTTAGTTTTGATGCTCTATCCGAATCTGAAGTCAAAATCAAAATATTTGAAAAAAATTGCCAACAGAACGACCGATGCAAATTCAGTCTCTTATAGATCGAAGGACTTATCCAGTGAAATATTCTTCCCAATAATTGAATTCATTGTAGTGTAGCAAGCTATCTATCTTCATAAATATGAATTATTTCATGTAGAAATTATTTGGCACATAAAATTTTGACTCTTCATATTCAAAATTTCTATTTCTAAAATACTTTTGCGTGCTACTTACGAAAACTGTCCATGATAATACAGTTCTGTTTCTGTTGTTGAGATAAAGTCAACTCCCGATTATTTTGGGGTGGATTACCTGATGTACGACTTCAAAAAATACTTGAAGAATGGAAGTTTAAAAAATGGAAAAAAATTTTAATACACTGGATACTGCGAAAAGTATAAAATGCTTAATAAGTACAATAAAAATTAAGTTAATTAAAAACATTACGTCATCATTGAAGGTTGCCTATACCGCTATCTCTACAACAGTGAAAATTAAATTTAAAAAATCCCAGAATAATTAAGAATTGAAATTTTCTCAACGAATACAAATCAATGTTTTATAATATAAAAATAATGAACAATATTTAATAGAATCATTTATATATTACAAAATGTTATTTTATATGCGTTTTAAAACAAATAATATAAAACATTTTATTTTAGAGTCATCCAGTCTTCCATAAAATTTATTCTTCATTAAAATTTAAAACTGTCCATCTGTTATGTCCATTGAAAAATCTTCTATAAAAATGTTTCTTCATTGAGATTTAAAAATGTCCATTTATTAAAAGAAACACATCCAGCATGATAGAAATAAGTTGATTAAAGAAGATCAGTCTACAACTATAAAATTGTGGACGATTGTTACAGATTCCATTGAAATAAAGTTCTAGCCTTAAATTTGCATGTTTATATTTATAGTATTCCTCAGAAAGTGATCAGCAGTAACCAGCCATGACAGCTGGGCTTACGTCGTTGTTCCATGTTTTGGTGGAAATGTTCTCCTTGTTGCGTAGACGCCAAGGAAAAATTCAAGATATTAATGAGAAAGTGTATTTTCAATAATACAAACCGTTCCGCGATATCCCAGGAACATATTTTTTTCACAAGTTCAATGAAATTGACCTTGTTTAGAAAGTTCTCAATAACAGAAATGAGGCACACCAATGTTATTTTCCATTTCTTTAAAAAGACTGTTTGTTTGTTTTTTACTCCGTATCAGTTTATTGATTTGCGGACTCCCAGAATGAGCATATTTCATGAAAATTGATTCAGATAATGGTACCTTCTTTTAATAAGATTCTTGTTTATGTTATTGTTTCTTAATTTTACATTACTTCCTTTTTACTCGCAAAAATATGTGATGCACTAGATTCTATTGTATTAGTTTTGTAAATTGGGCGTCCCATTATTTATAATATTATTTATAAATATTTTATCTCATCCATTAAACCCTATTAGTTGTGTTCAATGGAGGTCAACTTTAAACGGTCTCTTTGTGTGATCTCACCCTGAGATGTTATGGTATTTACATTAATAAAAATTATTAATTTAACTTAAATACTTCATAATGGATCACATGGAACATCTTTAAAACGTCATAGTCATGTCCGTGTTCGTACGTTAAAATCATGAAATACTGGATCAGATCAGAAGCATTCACAGTGCTATCCAGTGTTATTTATTGGAAAGAATAGAACCAAAAGACGTTGCAATGGTTTCAAATAATTTTCAAATCATTTTGCGAACAGTTTTTGTAAACTTAAAGTATTTTCTCATCCAATGCCGTAAACTTAAAGTATTTCCGAAATTTATTACTGATTTCAATTTATCTCCTTGTGGATTAGAGGTTCCCACTTTTTGGTTGTTCCATTCCACAGTTTTTGCTTAATTTTTGAACAGTTTGCGTGCCGTGTTTTGCTCTTTTGTAAATGCTACGTTATTACTTTTTTATGAATGAATTTGAAGAGAAGGCTAATATAAAGAAAATCAAACAAGCCCTGAATGCATAACTTTATTTAAGATTCTATCCTTAGCATAGAAATGACGGGGAATCATTTACAGACTTTCTTTTCAGAAACTTTTTGCTAACTTCTTTTATGACTGTTGTTGTCGACATCATGCCACGCCGAGGAAGCTTGAATGGGAAAACCGCATTGAGATCCAAAAGAATGGTTCATGCGAAGGGACCATCCAAACTCTTTTCCATTTCAATTTTACCGCCAGTTAAGGCATTGGCTCCGAAATACGGAGAAGAGGCAATTGTGCAGCCCCATGAAGGATGAAAAGGAACTCCCCAGTTATGGGCTTCGTATTTTAAGGTTTCGTCAGATGTAACGTAGAGCGTCAACCCTCATTAATTGGTCACTGAACTTTGGTTGGGAAGGGGGTTGAATCTCTTTGAATGAAACGTAATAATCCACTGTTAGGAGCGAACTCCAATGAGTTCGGCTACGAGCGATGAAATCTTTTATTCGCTCGGTCAATTTGAAACAAGTCAACCCGACGTCACGTTGTCATCGGTCTTCATATGATGAGTAATGTAAAAAATTTCTCTCTCTCTCTCTCTCTCTCTCTCTCTCTCTCTCAATCTATCTATTTTTCTCTGTTACAATTTCTCCATACATCTCACTCTTCATGTAAACGCAAAAACTGTTGAATCAATAGTTATTGAAAAAAGGCCAATGTCCCGGTCTTTCCTCTCAAAAATTTTCCAGTATTCGCTCGATATTTTTTTTTTTTTTTTTTTTACAGTTTTATTTTTCAATTTTTTCACCACCGCTGACGATTTGCGAAATTATATTTCTATTTGGTAGTAAGCCAGAAAACATTTATCGCTATGGAAATCATATTTTTTTTTTACTCTGGGGAGGACAGTGAACCATAATTCAATTATAAAGCCCGTAATATTGCCAGAGGTCTTTTTAAAGATCGTAGTTTAATTTATTCAATTTTTGATGATACATCAAAGCAATATACGAGTCTGCTGAAATTATTGTTCATCTGATTTCTAACTGAAATAAGCCAATATTGGCTGGAAACGCGTAGATCAATAAAAATTAAGTCGAGTTAAATTCAATTCTCAAGAAATATTTGCTCTGATTTTATTTTCATCAGACTCTTCCATAAATTATTGAATTTTGTTTTTTAATTTATTTTTCATCACATCGTTTGGCTTCTTTTGTCATCATTCACATTTTAGCGGAAACAGAAATTTTTTCTAAACAAATTTTTGATGTCTGTGTTATTCAATTTCAACTATTTCAAATCGTTTCGGAAGTTTTTGGTAGAAGAGAAATATGATAGAGAAAGCATTCGCTTGCGCAGTGAGCGATTTCAGATGCCAGCATCGAGGCGAAATAGCCACCGGATGAGTGCAAAGCGGCACTATTTACAGTACAAAGACGTTGTAGTTCAGTGAATATAATTTTCTATTAGAGGAACTATTGTTGCGAGGAGTGACACAAGGAGAAAGTGACGGCTTTGCGCGCTCTATCTTATTTCTCCTCTATGGCAACCTCTAGAAATTAGCGTGAATTTGCTTGAGCACCAAGAGAGCACATCATGCAATAGTAGTTTGTACATAACCATTGGAAGTCAGTACCGCTCGAATTTAGTACATCAAAAAAAAATTTATTTTGGACCCGGATTTTTTTCCTGGGAGAAAGACTCGTTCTTAATAATAATAATAATAATAATAATAATAATAATAATAATAATAATA
>JAHWFO010090254.1:576412-637518 GCA_023313115.1 Rhysida immarginata | reverse complement strand
ATAATAATAATAATAATAATAATAATAATAATAATAATAATAATAATACTAGTACCCTGTAAAAATCTCAAGAGCATTACGGATTAAATAAGTCGCTGTTATCCAGAACAGACGACATCTAAATCGATCTTGTACATTTTGAAATAAAATAAAAGGAAGTCTAATGTCGTATTCTTTAATTGCTCATTTAGCTTTTAAAAGTTTCTAGATGTCGTGCTCCTTGTTAGTGGAGGCGAGGGTTAAAAGCTCCCCCTTTGGCGGTTTACGTTCACTTCACTGCAAAGCCCCACTCACCCTGTCCTCAATTCGTGCCACCCATTAAGTTTGCCTTCCGTTGCTAATTGTAGCGCAGTTGTTTACCACAGTTTCTCATTCGAATGCCAAAATGTTCACTTTCAAAAGACGCGAATTTCCATGCCCATGGGCAAATTTCGAAATCCAGATATCCCTGTGGCCGGTGAATAGCACTCGAATAAAGAACACTTGTCATGTTGCAACTTATTGTCGTGTGTATTCCCTGGCTAATGTAAATTACAGACTAGGTATAGTCAAAAAAATCGATTGCGATCTACGGAGACACTTTAGATCGATCGTGAACAGCTCATTTTGAAATCGGCGGTTTCTTTAATTCCCTATTTCTCTTCTTAGTGATAATTTTGGGTAAAAATTTTCACTTTAATTTTTTTGTCAAGGTCGAATGCAACCACTTTTACTTCGATAACCGTAAGAAGCAAGTTGGTCAATCCTGTTATAGCATTAAACACACGTAGATGGTTTCAGATGCGCAATCTAAGCTACAGGTTTATTCAAAATGATTCATCCGATTTCAAATGATTATATTTTTGAATTTAGTAAACACAAAATGATCAAAAAAAGATAATCTGTCTCTCCCCTTCAGAGTGTTCTTTGCGACTTCACAGTTAGACGAAAACCGGAATCCTCCCATAATCGTATCCAACAAATCTACTATCAGAATATCGGAAATGCATCCTAACCGCAGAAATGCACGGCACCGTATTCAGTTACTTAACAACACGATTTCTGGCGCTCTCACAGGAATACTTTAAAAGATATCAGAAATCTGACTGAAAAAGCAGCAATGGGATCTCCTCTTTCCAATGACGCATCGTAATGTACATATCCATACGATTTAAATTCAATTTTTAAAGACTTGTCTGAATGTTTTTCGTGCATTATAGAGCTGATAGCCTTATTGTCGGTGGCAAATTGCTCTATATTCTTATCAAAAGTAATTTACTTTTCTTCGATTGATTAATTGATTAGGCATGCATCATTAAGTAAACAATTAGCTCTCCTTATTTAAGTAGTCAATTTGATGTATTTAAATTTTATTTTGAGAAGCATTAGGAACACGTTCAATAAGAACAAGCATAAATTTTAAATTAAACCCATGTTCAACTCATTTTCAATGATACTTGAGAAACTCTTCATCGCGAATATAAAGCAGTAAAAGCAAAAATCACAACAGGGGACTCTAGCAGTCACTTATAGAGCTAATTCAGGCAATACCGGAATTTCTTCGTGCTGTATGGATTATTTAAATCAGAGTTAAAAGTCAGTATTTGGAATATATTATCGTTTAATAAGTCAATAAAAAAAATTGGAAGATGATTTTCTTCAAGAAATTGGAAGGAAATATTAAACTAGTTGAGAATACGCGAACTTATATTACCGAAACAACGGACCTAAAAAGTTCATTACTGAAACCTGAGTGTGCGTGTGTCAGCAAAAAAAAATGGATTTTTGAAATTCTGACTTCGAATTCTTAAAGAGATCATCAAAAAGTAGAATAGGAATGCCTCCCAAGATCGATCCTCTATTTGTTTTGTGGCATCGTGTATAGAACACTCTAAGGACTTCAAATTAATATTTATTATAATCATCCATTAGTAAAAGAATACAAAGTTACATGTTTCTTCACATCAATCGTGATAAATATCCAGTATTATTTACTTCACAACATTATTAAAATTGGAGTAAAATTCATAATGTTTTTCTTTACTATTATTGTAACATTCTCAAAAAGACAATGGGGCAACAACCTTCCCTAATAATAATTCTTCGGTTGCTTAGACAGGCCTCCCTTCCTCACTCCAAGCGGATAGGCCCTGCAGAGCAGCCGGGGTTGGAAGCGCAGGGATACCGACATTTAGTTACAAGACAATTCGCGACAAACACAGCTCGTTCCGAATAATTTGCGAGACTCACAGCTTAAAATTAATACATGTATCATGTATCACAAATTTAATCATAAATTTATGCAGTAAACTTGGCATATTTTAACATAAAAAACGCGAATGTAAAGTCATTTTATTCTATTTGTAGTCTATTTAAAAAGCGTCGCTCATGATTAAAACAGAAGAAATCTTAAAATCATGCATTTTTTTGATAAACAATGAAAATATCATTTTTACAACTTCAATTATACAATCAAAAAAACAAATGTTAAATCATTTAAACATTTTAGAATTTTACATTTTCGTTAATACGGCTTCTCACACGAACGAATTGCCGGTCACGAACTGTCTTGTAACGAAATGTCGGTATTCCGGAAGCGGAGTGGAAGTCAGCTTAACATCTTGGCATCTGCATCTTGGGATCCTTGTCAATTCCGATGTGTCATTCTTAAAACGATCTCGACATCTTAAATAATCAAACGCAATACGCAATAAGAAATTAAACAACTAATACGCAATTCCTTCTTAACTTGGAATATATTAATGTGGATTACAACAAAAATGCAATTCCGATGCTACATAATTTCTTTGCAAAATCTCCTTGGTAAAACTGTTCACATTGATATGATCGGGGCTTTCGCTACATGATTCAGTGTCTCTATTAACGTGCTAAGAGTTCCTTATGTTCAAAATTTTCTCACTGGCAAAGGCCCATTTTCGAATCGGATCTATCTCTTCAACCTTCCTCACAGCTCCATCAGCCCGTTACTGCTGAAACTTTTTTGATATGTACCTCAAAAAAAAAAATTAATAAATTTTTTTATTCAACGCATACAAACAATATTAACTCTATCCATCGCTGTTGTAACAACGAGACATTATAAACAGCAACACACATTACTAGGAAGTCGTTTGCCAATAATAGCCCATTATTGCCAGCATCTCCACCTTAGGCAACCCCTTAGATCAACCAACACCACCTAAAGACAAGGCCTTAGTACTCGGTGAGCAGTGCGTCATCAAACTGAGACACACAATGCAACTTTCAACAAACGAAAAACCGTTGCGTGCATTTCATTTGCTGCAAACAATGAAAGTTGCATTGTCTGTCTCAGTTTGATGACGCAGTTCTCACCGAGTACTAAGGCCTTATCTTTAGGTGGTGTTAGATCAACACCACCTAAAGATAAGGCCTGGGCCAACACAACACCTCTTAGAAAGAAAGCCTCACAATTGAAAAGTCATACATTGATACATCATCATAAGTCGACCAAATTTAGGGCTTACTATTGGTAGAAATACGATCAACAATGGTCGAATTATGATCATGTAACAACGAGGCCAACGAGAAAGACAGGCCTCGAAGCGGAAAAGTCACCTGATCATCTGGGTCCGAACAACAATCCAATCTTCATTGTCTCCATCTTGGATGTAAACAATGCGTGTTTTTCCGATTGTTGGAAACAATGAAGGTTGGATTGTTATTCGGACCCAGATGGTCAGGTGACTTTTCCGCTTCGAGGCCTGTCTTTTTCGTTGGCTTCGGTGTAACAATATGTGACGTTTCAGTTGTGAGGCTTTCTTTCTCGGTGGTGTTGCCTGGGCGCTGAAACGTCATAACATTGTTACATAACGTCAGTAGGGAAAATTCAGGGCTTATTATTGGTGGAATTACGATTAACAAGTCCCTACTGAGGTGATGTAACAATGTAATGATGTTCAGCGCCCAGGCCTTATTTTTAGGTGGTGTTGCTTAGATCCCATTGACTTCTGTCATTGCTAAAGAAAAAAATATACTCAACAATAATTACAATTAAAATAAACGTAATAAAATGCAGAACTAGATGTTTCATATAAAAGAGACAAACAAAAAACCAAAAAAAAAAAAGAAAAGCATAGTGGCAACCACTTGCCACACTTTTCATCGATAAAATTCAGTTGAAAATCTAAAGATCATGAACTTTAAAGCTTAGTGCCAAGCTTGCTCCATCCCCTTTCCAGGAAATAAGATCAAAGTTTCATGACCTTTAGATTCTGAACTCAGTTTTATCGATTAATACAAAGAGGTGGAGGATCGATCTCTGAAACACTTCTATTCTACTTGATGATTTTTAAAAAGCCGAAATCAGAATTTGAAAAATCCAAAATGTTTTGCGGACACACGCATGAACTCATAGATGTCAAATTTAAACCCAGCTGCTTTCATTTCTCTTCTCAGTCTTTGTTACAAGGTATTCATCTGCATAGATTTGGTGAATACACCCGCAAATTTGGAATAATTAAAAGATCAAGGAATTAGAGACATCAAACGTATTAGAACTAAAAGGAATAGAGAGTTCAACCTATCCATATCTTTGAATTACGTATGAGGAAAATAACCTCTTCAAAGAGGTAAAAAATAAATTTTCTTTACTTTGTTTTGGTAAAATTCAGTTTTAAAATAGTTGTGCAATTTCGCTTAACAATTTAAATAGCAAAAAGAACGCATCATTCTCTAACTAAATCTCGCTTTAACTCATTTATGGACTTACACCATATAAAACTGGAATTTCAAATTAAACGCCTCATATACATGTATGAAATAAAATATTCAACCCGTCTGCCGCACATCATTTTCAATTACGTGAATGTGCATATCCATGTTATGTGTTCTGATCTTGCACTAGCTAACATAAAAGTTTTTAATAAGAATAACTTAGGAACATAAAATTAAGGAATTCGGTGCATCCTCTTGTATTATGTATATTGCTTATGAAATGGAGTGAACGAACCCAAAATGTAATAAAAATTTTATTATCCAAAATGTTCCGGTTTCCGAAATATTTCATTAATTGCCTCTTCTTTCCAGAATGTTGATACATTTTAGTACGGATTATTATGTTTATAAATTTCCCGATATAAGCTCTTCGGAATAGCAAAAGTTTCTGGACATGTTTCCATCAAAATTGAATAGCATCGAGCAGTCAATATTTACTTCATCCCCGAACTTTGATGCTTGTCCATAATAATTTTATCGCGGTGACGCAAATGAAATTTGCGATTTTAACATTCTAATGCTTCCACAAGAAAAATAGTTTATCTCCAATTATTCTTTGACGTTTTTTCTCAGATCCGAGAGCCCTCTCCGAGGCAACTCGTTCGAGTTATTCTTGGAGCGGCACCTTTTCAGCACTCCCTTTTGTCCCTTACAACGTCATGATATTCCACACTCCCGTTAACGCCAACTCCCCCTCTCCTGCTCATTCCTTCAAATTTCCTATATGACGCTGAAGGTCTAATTTTCCTCGTCATAAGCAAATGCCATGAAGCTTCGGATTTTAATTCTTTTTCAAACGCAATTGTCGAGGAAACTCTGACGTCACGCTTTAATGGGATGTCGAATGAAAGGTAGAGAGGGAGGTGAAGGTGAAAGAACCTCATTTAAACAATGATGGCAATATGAGTTTTGTGTTGTTTTCCATAAGAAGAGGGAAGCCTGTCGGATGAACATCTCGCTCCGTTTGCTTATCTCTTCAACACAACGACGAGTCCTGGCATCGTGCTCGGGAGAATCGAATTCCCACTGTAGAGCAGCTGAATGCCTATCTACTGTAAGTGAAGCCAAATTTTGCTTTTTCTTTTAATTTGCATGTTTCCTTTGCTCTTTGATGACAAAATTTTCTAGTATTCCCCTTTTCAACCCTTTTCACAGCACTGCAGTTTCCTTCTATTTTCTAATGTACTTCACGCAGGCAATTCAACTATGTTCAGATGGAGCTAAAAATAGCTCACCAACACCCGTAATTGATTTTCACCGTTAACCAGTACTATTGTCTACCTCTTTCTCCCCTTCCCACTCGAGGGACTCGTTCCGCCTCTTCAGAGCGGTTGATAACCTGGAGAGCCATAGTAGTCGCAGGTGCGACTGTCCGATCCCCCCTCTTAAAACGAACACACGTCGAGCTTGATTGGTCTTAAACAATTGCCCTTAATAATCCTTTACGAAGTGCGAGAAATTTTCACAGCTGCAGCTGTGGTTGCTAATGCTAATGGCAATTGAATAACGCAACTGTTATAAACGGCGGATGCACTGACCTCGTCATCGAATTATGAGCTGCGTCAGTCTATTTTAGTGGGCGAAGAGTGTGAGAGAGAAATAAAGGATTCGAAGCACCGAACGAGGAACCGGAAGCAATAGTAGTAAGCAAAGGGGTTTGTTTTAATTGAGTCGCCATTGCCGAGGGATCATCGACCCCTCAGAATAGAAAGGGTTACAGGGGGGAGTTGACCTTTCTTTCAATTTACCCTCTCGCTTTTTCGAGGGTGTTTATTATCGTCAGGATCTTTAAGAGTCGAAAAGCCTCCTTTTCTCCGTCGTATTTATAGCAAAGAGTAGGAAATTAAAAAATATAAATAAATAGCTGAAGGCAAACATCGATGCAGGCAACAACGTGGAAATAGAAACGTAAATGAGGATCTGTTTACATTACAGGTTATATAAAGAAAACACGTGTTTATTGATGAGGCGATTAGATGAACGATTTTTATGACTTGAAGAGCGTGGGTAGTAAAGCAACTTGAACGGAAATTTATGTCTTTCCTCCTTCATTCCTCAAGCTTAATATTACTATTGCATTACTCAATATCCTTGTTGTTATTATTAATCCTCGTGTTTTTATTAATTTTCTATTTTTATTCGGGTTTTTCTTTTATTGTTTTAGTTTCACATAATCCACTGCACGGATTGCTAAACATATTTCTCAATAAGCATACTTGATGTATTTTCTGTTGATGTCGAGAAACTCGATCCACACAAGGAAACGAGATGTAATTAAATTTTATTTTTATCTTGGAAATCGATTTAAAATATTTCCAATTTAATCTTACACTTCCTATCCCATCATCTTGTATTTTCTGTTCTCTCACACAAGGGTTTATTTGCTGTTCTAGAGTACTCTGTGCTTGTGGCTATTTTTAATTTTCCATTCATAGACTATGACCAGCAATGACATAAGAAAACACAAATAAATTAAAATTACAGGGCGAGGCAAAACAAAAAACACATTGTTATATCTTATCCGATGGCGTACGTTAAAGAAGGTTGGCAAATGTTTTTCAATAAATTGAATTGTTTTAATGAAGTAATAATAATGATACAAT
Source organism: Rhysida immarginata (assembly GCA_023313115.1). Taxonomy (NCBI): domain Eukaryota; kingdom Metazoa; phylum Arthropoda; class Chilopoda; order Scolopendromorpha; family Scolopendridae; genus Rhysida; species Rhysida immarginata. The sequence goes on along the minus strand of JAHWFO010090254.1, from coordinate 630,181 downwards.
AAAACCACTCGAGAATGACATTCCAAGCGAAGAACAAAGGTATTGACCCCTGTAAATAAACAAAAGATATCTACGCAATAGATGATGTTCTCAAACTTTCAACCTTAATTCTATAAACTCATGTAAAACTTCATGCTATTCAACATCCGCTGTATCTGCAACAAGTAACAAAAAAAAATCAGTTCAGTTTACTATCCGAGTTCGCCCAGTATCCTTGAGGTGCGCGACTTCTGCCTCACCTTGCATGTGTTTATATTTGGTGCCTATTGTACTGGTATTGTTATTATCCACAGATGTTGCCACAACTAGTTTTATTGACCCTTTGTCAACTGGTATAATTTTTTGATTGTTAGTTTTATTCAATTGCTCTTTTTTGTTTAAATCGTTTACTTTTCAATTGTCAAGATTAGACATTTTGTTATTCACTTGTTCTGTACTATTGATTTGTTATTATGTTTGTATGCGTTTTGACATATAACTTGACTTTCCATTGTCATTTATTTTAAAGAGGGAAGTGAGGGGTTCTTAAAAATGAACCCGCTCTGATATTTCTGACCCTTCCCATTGAAATATTATACCTACATCTCTGGTATAATATTAAAACTCTCCTCCCTACTCATAAATACCAACCCCATATGTTCCTGCATTGTCTGCTCTATGCCCCAAGAGAGCTTATAACAAAAAAGTCCTTTCAGTAATTAATGTTAATGTTACTTTAATCTGCAAAAACAAAGAGATGAATTTTATCTCTAGTTTTGGTGCCTCTTTGTCCAGAAGACTTTATATTCGCCCAGACTTTAGAGAGCGAGACCTAAACAAACACATTAATATAAGTGAACTGAAAGACACTTTTAGAAGAATGCCGTCGTCGGGGAGTCCGTCAACTTAATCGTGGATTGCACTCATTCTTAAGAGAAAAATAGAAAGATCATTAGCTACTACGCGAACCCCGTGATTTCCACTGGGAGGACGATTTGTTCTTGGAGTGAGGCGGAGGGAGTTTAGCTGCCGAAGCACTTGGGAGGACCGGCGGAGAGAAATAAAGGAGGAAAGAGAGAGAGAATGACCTCCTTTTGTCCTTTCATTGAGGCCTCGTCGTAAATCACGTGGCTGATGACGTCAAAAGAGTGAGGAGAAGGTGGGTGGGTGGCAGGGAAATTGTTTAGGTTCCAGGAAAGAAATGCGACAGAAATTCAGTAGGTTCATCGACCCGATGCTTCCTCTCTCATTCCCCCTCTCCGTCTTTTTCTTTCTTTTTCCAGTCTTCGTAACCCCTCTGTGACGCTCAGAACCCCGACGTCGCATCTTCCAGAAATTTGGTGTAAGGAAGTGAGTTGGTGTGTATGTGTTTCCGTGTGGATAAGGTTCATGCACTTGTTTTCTTCATTAAATAAAAAAGTTAGTTTCGATGTTGTTCTTTAATATAAGAACGATAGCAATCTTAATTGCAACGACCTCCAATCCTCCACCTCCTTTGCTTACATCCTTTTCAAATTCGCCGTAATAAATAAATATAACGCCCCATAAGAATTCGCTGAACGCCCGCTGTGTTTCATCTTTCCCTTCTTTAAATCAGTTCCTTTTCACAAGTCAGCTTATTGTGTAGTAAATTGTAAGGAAATGTAGCTGACATACCCGGCGTTGCTCAGGCTCTTTTTTGATGAAAGTTTGCAATATCTGAATGGGAATATACAGTAAAAATTAACACATTAAAACAGTAAAAATTCATATAGAAAAACCGAAAAAAAATCTATTAAAATGTTCCTAATGGATGGCCCTCTAACAGTCCTCCCCGGTTCGTGTTGAAATGTTGTGTATAGCTGAGCGAGTTTACCATAGTGCCGAAGAAACAAGTGTGGAATAATGTGTATGGCTACGAAAGTGGGAGGAAATAGAATGAAAATGAAACAATAGTTTGATCTGACGTTTTTTCAGCCCTGGCTATGGCTGTAGTTCTTCTATTTTATGTGACCTGACCTTTAAAAATTCATTTGTTTATCTAAAAATTCAACAATACCAAAATTCTCTTCTTGGATGGCGATGGATGTACAGTCAACCAAAGGAAATAATCCACACGAGTTTAATACTTAATATTACATTTCATGCTAATGTGTTGTTTTAATAGCTTTTTTAATTATAATTATTTAAATTTAATAATCTTAATAATGTTAGCTCTAAATGTAATATTAAATTATTAAAAATAAATTAATATTGAAACGGTAAAACTTAGAGTAAAATTCAACGGTGTGGATTATTTCCCTTTGATGACTGTACATGATCGTTTGTGTCTGTGTACTCTGCAATTCCAACAATTGATAAACTGTTAGGAAATAAGAAATTAAACTGGAGCAAACTCCAAGCATGAGGTAAATGATATTAATTAGAAAAATGGATGGAAAAATTCTGCGACTTGGATTCGAACCAGGAACCGCGACTGTCATGGTCGACACCTCTACTAATTGGGCTATCGCAGACACGTGAACAGCCATGCTGTCACTAAGTGTCTTAAAGACAACCAAGTAACCTTTACTGGTGTTTGCTCCAGTTTCTTATTGTGTGTTCATCAAACTTTCTGATGGTTTGGATAGGAGAAATTCACGAAATTTCATGTAGACAGTGACCTTCTTCTTGCTTTGAAGATCAAATTTGCAAATTTCATCAAGATTGGAATTAAACTAAAGATTTATATAAGATTTCGCGTATGCATTTCAAAATGGCTAGACCAATCTTGATGAAATTTTTCATGGTAATTCCGATGGACCCTGGGAAGGTTTTAGGTAAGTCATGGTGGAGATATCGCGCTTCATGGATAGCACACTCTACAATTCGTTACCTCCCTCCCTAAACGAAGTTAATATGGTTAATTATGTAGTGCCACACCAGTAAATGTGTTAACAAATTTTCAGTCCCCCTTTCCCCCTCCTTAGGGGTTGGTTTCCCCTATTCTTATTGTTTTTAAACCACCCATGTATTACAGGATACAAAACAAAACAAAAAATTATTGAAATCGGTCAAGCCGTTTTTGAGTTTTAGTGAGACTAACGAACAGCAGTTGATTTTTATATATATAGATTACCTTCATAGATGAATTCAGAGAATTAAGGAACTTTGTCTACAGCCTCATCAACATCTTTCACCAACATGTAATTGTTTCAATAGAATTGTATTCAGTCAAAGAGCGTGGAATCATGTCCTGAATTGCTCTCTCACACAATCAGTTGAGATCTCTATAATTTTTTAATATTCAGGGTGAATTTTAAGTACACCAACAAACTGCAGGGAACGGTTCCTGACTGTAAATGGAGCTAAAAAGGTCATATCAACATGAGTCCAGAAATGCACTGTTGCCACGGTAGAAGGCACGATGGAGCGCATTATTCGCCAACACGTCAACAACATCTTTCCCAGATGTTGGATAGGACGCGGAGTCCCTGTAGAGTGCCTTGCTCGATTACCGGACTAAAACTCCCTCCCCCCTGGATTTTTACTTCTGGGGGCATCTTTTCTGGGGGATTACAGAAGCCATGTCCTATGTGCCGGGACGATTTCCACACACACCGTCTATTTCTGGACATATACCGCCTTTTTTACTCCATTTCCAGTCAGGAACCCCTCCCTATAGTTTGTCGGTGTACTTAAAATTCACTCTGTATTTAGATAAACATTATTTATAACTTCAATAAAAGAAGTTACTACAAAAAAGGAAATTTCTTACATCTTTCCAAAGGTTTTAATAAAAAAAGAAATAATTTTTATTTATTTATATATACATTTATTTATTTATTTATTGCATTTTATAATTATCCCCCTTGAATCATTAAGGCAAGCATCGTAGCTGACGAAAACCACCCTGGCAGTGAAAAGTCACCTGATCTTCATAGTGGAAACAACAATGTAATCTTCATTGTTTCTAACAAACAAAAAAATGCTGATTGCTAAAATCCAAGATCGAAATGAAGATTACATTGTTGCTTGGACTGGGATGATCAGGTGACTTTTCACTGCCTGGGCCTGTCTTTTTCGTCGTCATGTATTAATTTCATCAACCATTATTGACGCAACATATAAACACGACCAGCCGATTGTTGAAACAAACACCACGGGCTGATTGTTCACACATGCAAGCAAACAAACATAAATCAAGTCTATTTCATATTTTCAATCCCCCTTCCCCCCCCCCCTTAGGGGTTGGTTTCCCCTATTCTTATTGTTTTTAAACCACCCCTGTATTACAGGAAACAAAACAAAAAAAGTTATTCAAATCGGTCAAGCCTTTTTTGAGTTTTAGCGAGACTAACGAACAGCAATTCATTTTTATATACCGGGTGTTTCAAAAATGACCGGTATACTGGTATATTTGAAAAATCAATAAAAACTAAACGGGCAGCGATAGAAATACACCGTTTGTTGCAATATGCTTGGGACAACAGTAAGTTTTCAGGCAGACAAACTTTCGAAATTAGTTCACCGTGTATTAGATCGCCATCGCTGTCCGTTTAGATTTTTCAAATATACCGGTCATTTTTGAAACACCCGGTATATAGATAAAGAAGTGCAATAAGAAGCCTTTTTAAAAAGGTAAATATTTGCGCAGAGTTATTTTTGCTTTCTTATAGTTTCACTTTTGGTTTCTTGAAGTTTGCATTGCATCGTTATACTGAAATTATACTGAAATTTGAAGATGCGAACACCTCACCTTTCACTTACAAACAAAAATTCATGGTTCCGTCAACACCTGCGATCTTCTGAAGAAAAAAATGCAAAGCCTATGAGAAACGCAATTGAATACGAGCATATATAAACTCACCTTGTTTTCCTATTTTTTATTACTTTGCAGAGAAAAGTGTAAACTCGTTTATTTTATATAACTATAATACGGGGTGTTTAAAAATTCGTTGGAATAGATAAACTCCGTAATATAGATTCTATACATAAATATAAGATAGGAATATAAAATAAAAATGTGTCAAATATGAGTCGAGTAAGAGTTATATTGCTTTAAAGTTAGAACTTTGTTAGTGTAATTACCAAAGCCAACTAAAGACAGGCCAGGGCACTCAAAAGTCACCTGATCATTGGGGTCCGAGCAGCAATCCATTCTTCAGTCTTTCCAACAAACGAAAAAACACTGATTGTTAAAATCCAAGATGAAGACAATGAAGGATGGATTGTTACTCGGACCCCGATGATCAGATCAGGTGACTTTTGAGTGCCATGGCCTGTCTCTCTTCGGATAATTACCGAGGCTAACGAGAAAAACAGGCTCCGGCACTGAAAAGTCACCTGACCAAGATAGGTCTATTAACAATGTAACTTTCATTGTTTCCATCTTGTACTTTAACAATCAGTGTTGTTTCCTTTGTTGGTAACAATGAAGGTTGGATTGTTAATAGACCTATTTTGATCAGGTGATTTTTCAGTGCCGGAGCCTGTATTTTTCGTTAGCCTCGGATAATTCACGGCCGTACTATATCTCCAGGCCTGACAACTGATGTCATACTAGAGGTCGGCGAGGCATGAGGTCGTCTGCCTGTCATTTTGGCGGAGGCAGTAACTTTTTTCATATTACTGGAGTATTCGTTTAACTTGATTAAACATAATTTGTCATCAATTAAAGTATTTCAATGTTAAAATATTTCCGTTGAGAAGGGGGTCCCATGGCAACCGACCTCTAGCATGGCGTCATCAATCTTCAGTTGTCAGGCGTGATAGATATAGACGGCCGTGAATAATTACCCAATGACGTCCTCCTTTTGAAACGTTGTAATTGGCTGGACTTTGATTGGCGACGACGAGGCCAACGAGAGACAGGCCTGGGCACTCAAAAGTCACCTGCCTATCCAACACTATAGGTATTTGAAATTATCTTAGATTTTTTGAAGGTAAAAAAAAATCTGGTAATTTTTGGAGGTAAAACTGAAAGTTTTTATTGTACTTTAAAGGAGGAAAATTGAAAAATTTGAGAGTGAAAAAAATGCAAACACATAAGCAGTATCAGTCACAGACACCAGGTTTACACGCATAAAAGCCAGTCATAAGTGGTTACACAAGGTGGGCTTCTGATTGGTTATTTCGCACAATAAATACTGCTCTCCGTACTTTAAGACTTTTCTCTTTTCTGAGTATTTTTAAAGGTAAAATTATAAACAGATTGTCAGTAAAATTAGAAAGAGATTTTCCATGTGGGGGAATATTTCAGGTAAAATATGGATTAATATTAAGAGGAGAAACGTGTGTCACTTTCAAATCGTCCTCTGAAATGTTAAAAATGTTTATTACTGATGTAATGTATGCGAATAAAGCAGAGACTGATATCAGCAATGTCCGTGAAGTTGAAACTGTCTGATCAAAATTTTTGTCTCTTTAAAAAACAATATTATAAAGATGTACGGGGTTGTATAGCCGTTTTATATTAGTGAAGTTACACACATTAAACTTAAATCTATTGATTTCGTATTCAGTTTGTACATCAGATGGATGGATTGTTGCTCGGACCCCGATGGTCAGGTGACTTTTCCGCTTCCAGGCCTTGTTATCTCGATGGCCTCGGGCAGCGGCAAAGCCAACACCTCCTAGAAAGAAAGCCTGTATGATGTAATCGCATTGTTAATCGCATTTTAGGGCTTATTATTGGTCGAAATACGATTAACAATGCCTTTTTATGATGATGTAACAATGTATGAAATTTTAGTGCACAGGCTTTCTTTCTAGGAGGTGTTGGCAAAGCCAACTATACTCTCTCCAACGAAAGAGAAACTGGGCGTGTCCAGTTACATTTCCAATTTCAATTGTTAAACATTGTTAATTTTATTTAGCAACAATGTCTAACAATTGAAATTGGGAATTTAATTAGACACGCCCAGTTTTTCTTTCGTTGAACAGAGTATAGAAAGACAAGCCCTAACGCGGAAAAGTCACCTGATCATAGAAGTCTGGGTAAGAATGTAATCTTCATTGTTTCTATCTTGGATTTTAACAATCACTATTTTTTCGTTTGTTGAAAACAATGAAGTTTGGATTGTTGCTGAAAACAGTGAAGTTAGGATTGTTGCCAGACTGCTATGGTCAGGTGACTTTTCCGCGTCAGGGCAACGCCTCCTAAAGATAAGGCCTGAGCGCGAAAACATCATACATTGTTACATCATCATCCGAAGACATGTTTAATCCACGGTCTCTAGATATTCTACCGTGGTTTAATCGCATTTCTACCAACAATAAGCCCTAAATTATGTCTTCACATGATGATGCAACAATGTATGACGTTTTTGCGCTCAGGCCTTATCTTTAGGAGGCGTTGCCCGTAGCCGACGAAAAAGACAGGCCCCAGCACTGAAAAGTCACCTGACCATAGTAGTTCGAGTAACAATCCAACTTTCATTGTTTCTAACAAACGAAAAAACAGTGATTGTTAAAATCCAAGATGGAGACAATGAAAGTTGGATATTGCTCAGACCAACGTTTTGTCTAGATATTTGTAGCAATTGCGGGTTTAACAAATGCTGAAATGGCTGTTTTGCACAAAGTGTATGGAGCTGCTAATGGAAACGCGGTTTACTAACAGACATGTCCCAAATCACCAAACATTTACAAGTTTAGACCGAAGTTTGAGAGAAACTGAGACTTTATTGTTAGAAGGCACTTATTAGTATAATAACGTTTGCATTTTAATCTCGGGGCGCGCATTAATACAAAGTTGCTTCAATGTAAAAACTGTATTTACTCAAAACTGGTTCGACTTTGGACACATGTTTATTAGAATTCCTATCTTATATTTATGCATAGAATCTGTATATGGACGTTGTTTGTCCAATGAAGTTTTAAACACCCTGTATAATCTCAATCATATATGAAAAAGAAATAAATAAATAAATTAATAAGTTCACACGTGCAGTTTAGTGAGTAAAAAAACACAGTAAAATCGATGGATTCAACATTTGTTTTGTTATGTTTCACTTATGGGTTTTAATAGACATCATACTTACATAAAATAATATAGGATCATCTTTTTAAGTCGTTTATTTTATCTTATTTTAGTGCAAATAATTTACATTGTATCCTTCCTACGAGTTTCCAATTAGAAAATGGCTTTTCAATATACCACTTCTTATCTCCAGGTATCCTAGAGCATATGGAAAATGAAAAAAGAAAAGTGACTCCAGGGGTGAGGATATTTGATCGCGATGCAACTAATAACGAATTGACGTCAACTTCATTGTTAACGGTTAGTTTAATGATGCCAAATGTTTTGATATTATACAGTTTTGGCATATGATCGATACTTACGGAATTGCCAATTCATATCCAAAAACTCGTACCTAGTATTAATGACAAAGAGGAAGATAGTTGACCGTGCTAAAAATCTGCTTTTGGTCATGCATGCTTGAAAACAGTAAATCGTTTCTGATTACTGAATACGAAATCAATAGATTTAAGTTTAATGTGTATAACTTCACTAATAAAATACGGCTATACAACCCCGTACATCTTTATAATATTGTTTTTTAAAGAGACAAAAATTTTGATCAGACAGTTGCAACTTCAGATCTCTACTGACTTTTATTGTCGCGTATCTTTTTTCTTGTCTAATATTGCAGCCTTACAATCATTTATTATGTAATGGCCGAGCCCGGTTTGCTTGCAACAAGGCGTTGATTATTGCTTTTCATCTGTTCTCATTCAAGAGTTTCATTCTAGGAAAAACCACACAAGTAAACAACTTCTAATGATCAAACAGAATTTAATGAAAAAACGTCTTACGAAATACCATAAAAGCAACCCTATAATTTGGCTACATGCTCTTTCTCTAATTAATTTTCCAATGCAAAAGCATTAACGAGAAGCAAGAGGCCTTTCACTTTATTCCTGCGGCCATTTCTTCGTAGCAAAAATCATCATTCATTGAATCTAAATAAGGTGCTTTGGTGCTTTGGATGCTGGCTGAGCGAATAAAACCAGGAAGAGGAAATCATAGCAGGAGTTCCAACGGAGAACAATAAGAAAACTTAATTACCTAATGGTTAGGATGATTCCGAAGGAAAAAATCATGTTCACATATTTATTGAACGAAACTCAGAATCATATATTTCAAAGGCAATTCCTCCTCATAGCTGGAGTTCTTGAAACCGAAAAGTAGGCGCTGCTTTGATTTTAATCTGACTCCTCTCACCTTATAAACGTAATGAATATAAGAAATAGTAGATTTGAATAAAAAAGATGGGGCCTTGGCATTTCTGTATATGTATTTTATTGAAAATATTATACATTATTTTGTGTAATGCTATCTATATATACAGGGTGATTCAAAATTCAATGTACAAACTTTTAGGGGAGGTAGTATGGGTGATTCTAAGCAAAAAAGTTCATTTGCATAAACAGAATCTTAATATAAACAAATTATTTACAATTTATTCCATTTATAAAAAAAAATAAGTCATGCCCCCCCCCCCCCGCATTTTGAGTCAACATAAAAATTACTTAGCCGAACCTGTACACGGAACATACCTTGCGCGCAGACATATCTTGGAAGCGATGAGCTTGCGTGGTGGTGGTAGTGGAAGTGAGAAGAATAAAAAACATGGCGGTGAAGGGGAAGCAAGATCGTTAATGAAGAATTTCAGTATAAAAGCTTAATTTTGCTGTAGGAATTATTTGTTTCAAAATAATTTATAAGAGGTAGGCATCCATGAATATTTATTTTATTTAAAATTATAAAGCGTCGTGATACATATCGCACATAACTGTTTCCACTCACCAAAAGCCAAGTGCCAAACCAGGCGTAACAATGGATTCTTTGTATGGCTATGTGCGCTCAAATTTTTTCGTTTTTGCGGCCAGTGTCTATTTATAGGCCTTGTTGTCAACGGTAGACTGCTCGACACAGTCATCGAAAATTTCTTTCAACGAAAACGCTGTGCCTAAAACAGAGGCGCCTTTGCATTATACATAGAATTCTAAGCAAAATTCCCCACATTCTTAAATGGTAAAAATCGTCAGGAACATGTTCAACATCAGTTGAAGCCTAAATTTTGAATTTGCCGAAGATTTATGGATAATACGCGTGTCCAGAATTTATACAGGATGGATACAAAAATGAGCCCCACCTTTTATTTTCGTAACCGAAGCAGATATGTCAATTTTGATGAATCTAACGAATAGGAAGTTGTTGGGCGACCTATCCCATGGTGAGCTTTTCATCATCCCAAATATGCAAATTAGGACACATTCAAATCTTATCTTAAAAACCGTAACAGATACACGAAAAATTCCAATTGAAGACTTGTTCAGCATGGAATTCCCAACAAAACAAAGTTTCCAAAATGCGATGAACGGATCACCAACAATCACAATTATTTGTAATTTACAAACAGCCACAGTGCATAAATAATTTTACTCCAAAGTTAATCATAAATGTGCTCAATGTGACGACAATTGACACCATAACACAATTGGGCACGGGACTTAACTGATGCCATTACATTGGCGAGCATAGTTGGTGTTGCTCCTCGGCATGCTTCTTCAATACGTTGTACCAGATTCTGCAGTGAGGTGGCTGTGTGGTAACTAATAAATTCAACATGTGATTGTTAGTGATCCGTTCATCGGATTTTGGTTTGTCTTTATTTTTGTTCGGAATTCCATGCTGAACAGGTCTTCAATTGGAATTTGTCGTGTATCTTTTACGGTTTTTAAGATAGGATTTGAATGCGTCCTAATTTGCATATTTGAGATAATGAAAAGTGCACCATGGGATAGGTCACTTATAACTTCTTATTCATTGGATTCATTAAAATTGACATATCTGCTTCGGTTACGAAAATAAAAGGGGAGGGGGGGCTCATTTTTATATCCACCCTGTATAAAGCAAAAGTTTAGTGCTCCTCGTTCACGTAGCAAAGTGTGAGCTTTTAATATTTTATTTTTGTAGAAAACGTAGCAAAATGTATGCAGAAGGTTATATAAAGCAAATGTTTAGTTCTTCTCGCTCACGCAGCAAAATGTGAGCTCCTTGCTCAGAGTAGCAAAATGCATTTTAAGAAGTATAGCGAGCTTATGAATTTGGTACAAATAAACATGTAATCAATGAAACGATTGCGAAAAGATAGAATTGTTATTCGCGTTTAACTTATTATTAATAATCATGTGCACAATTAAAGGTTCAGGGAGGTGTTGCTATTTTTCCTGGATTCCCGCGATTATCATTAACTTGCATCATGGGGCATTATATTAATACCAAGTGAATATTAATAATTAAAATTAATAATTAAATAACAATTTTAAAAATAATGAAAATATTTTCATGTGTTTAAAGAATTTCGCTTGCTTTTTCCCTCTGTCATTGAGGAGTAGTTAGAATAACGGGGACGAAAGTCTCCTATAAATTCTCGCTCAGCAATTATGTATATATGGGTGGCACGTATTTATGTTTATGTTTATCTCGTCTTCGCTTCCGTATTCTTTACTTTTTCTCTGTTTTCCTTTCCCGTACTTTTTGAGTTGTTGTTTCTCCTTTCTCTCGTTTTTCTGGGCTATTTTTAAAAACGAGGCTCACAGCGGGGATCTTCGACGAGAGGCCTTCGGAGCTTGTTTTTTTTTTCTCCTTTGTTAAGGAAAGGGAGAACTGTGCAGGGCAAAATTTTTGAAATTCGTCGAATAACAGCAAGCTGAATACCCTATTTTCTCTTTACAATATGGAATATTTGTAAATATTTTGCGGGATCGTTGAAATAATTGTAGGACGAGGGAATGTATAGCAGCGCGTACCAAGACATGTTCCCCATAAAACAGATTGGTTAAAGCTATCGTTTCGTCTATACCCTTTTAAAAACACGGCTATTTCCTTTAAGCCTATCAATTACAAATTACATTTATTTTCCTTTTCGTGTCACATGCTCCTTTCTTTGCATTTCTAGGAAAAGGATGTGCGCGTTTTATCTAAGAAGCGGTTGATATGCAAATCAGGGAAATGACACAAACGTTCTCTCTCTTAGGCGAGGAAATTAATCTTAATGAAGACCGCCACATACAGAAGCTAATGATTCACGGAATATTTTTATGAATTCTAATGGGCAGATCGATTCTTTAGGATGGACTTTGAAATTGCTGTCTCAGAACGTTAATCTCTTTCTACGCCCCGACTTCCGCTCTTATGGATCAGTCTCATTTGAATTCCTGTTTATTACAAGCAGTAAGTCAGTAACCTTACACTTATAAAAAGTTCAATATCCTTTTTAATTAAGATATCATACTGACCAACTACCAACTGCATGCACGGGTCAATTGTAAAAATTACTTTCAATTTCTCAATTATATTTGTACCTTTACATTCTTCTTATTATTTAGCAAATCATTTAAAAAGTTCTTGCATATTTTCAGTGATACATTTGCACTCGCATAACTTAGAAAGACATTCAATTTATTTATCAAAATAATCTCCCTCACAATCAATAACATGACGCCAACAGGTGTGTAATGTGTAAATCCATGTAAGAGGTAGAAATCTTTGGTTTTGGAGATGAAAAGGTCTTACAACTCGAGGGTTCTCCCCAGGTCCATTTGAAGGTCCATTTCGCCTGAATACACGAAAAATTGCAGAACAGTATTTTATTTTTTTAAATTTTTTTCCTCCCTGCTATTTTATTTTTCCACCCACCTGATAAAATTTTCTGGGGATAACACTGAACTATATTTCGAGGGCATGACGATTTCTAAACTGTCATAGGATTAGCCAATGATCTAAACAGGTATTTAATCTGTAAGAGAGATATCCCAGGTGGGTACCGATAATGAGTCGAAGCTTCCCATCCAAGCTGCATAATTTTTGAACGGGTCTGTAAAACTGCGTGTGGTTCTGCATTGTCCTTTAGCAGTAGGAGGGCTTTGCGATTTACCATAACGGGTTGTCGTTGGAGGAGTTTCTGATGAGCCCGTTGAAGCAAATTTCAGTACCACATGTGTTGTGACAGTTTGACCTTATAATGCTCTAAGATCTCAAAGTGTACTTCTCCAACTGCTGTCCAAAAAAAATCCTCAGCACTTTCTTTGTATGAAGGTCTTTATTTGGGGTCGCTCTAGAAAGTTCCCCTGGTGATAACTATTGGTAGGAGCGATGAACGTTATTGTAGAGGACCCATTTTTCATCGCTTATAATGATTCGGTCCTTTGATGGATGGCGGTGGAGCAAAGAAAAGCAAGTGGTCAGGTGTTACACTTTATTCGCTGGTGATAGCGCATGGGGTTACCTATTTATCCATTTTTTTTTTTTTTTACTTTTTCCCGTATGTGAAGACGATTATGCACAGACCCTCTGCCACAGAGAGTCTCCGACTAATTCATGACAGGTTTAGTTTCATTGATTGCTTTCAGTGCATCTTCATCAATAGCAGGCGGTTGTCTCCATGCCGGAATTTTAAAAACCAGAACTGAGCTTTTCTAGTTGAAAATACATCCTATCCATGCTTGACATGCCTATCTTTATGTCTCATTAACATTGTGACCCAAGTATGAATTCAAAAAGCAATGCTGCTCGAATTTTGACTTCAATAGTCACCATTGTAAACTCTCGTTTACCGCTTGTTACTGAGATAAAATAAAAATTTATTCGATACTCTTCTCAAAGGAATAGGTGTGCGGATGCAAATCATGTCGGACAGAGTCGTTTCTGTTACGTTCAGGTGCTATTCATTGTCAAAGACCAGGGTGCAAAATGCGAAGAACTTTTTAAATGATCTAATAAATGAATCGGAGCGATTTGAATTGAGAATTTGTGATATGGTAGTTTTTGATTAAAACAGTGTAGTTTCACCAAAAAATTGAGACAATCGATTGAAATCCCGGTTTTGGTAGAATTTGATAAAACAAATGAAGTTTCACCAAACGATCGAGTCAAATTGAATGTAAATCACGTTTTTGGTAAGTGAAGGATTTCGAATTTATGCTCTCCAAGGATATCGAAATGAAGTATTCTATTCAAGAATAGAATAAAATCTGGTTTAGGCAAAAACAAGAAAAATGTGAACTATACTTTATATTGTAGAAATATGTATTTGGGGGTAGTCTTCTTATTGTAAGCATATCAAAGATACGTCTGTGCGCTTTTTTAAAGTAAAAGGGGATGAATTTCTCTAAAATATAAAAATGTTTTTAATGACGAATTTAAATGGTCGTTCCTTCAAGAAATTTCAAATTTTTTAGCCTTTTTAAAATTATATGGTGGGATAAATTTCGATCTCATAACACCAAGTCATCAATTCAACAACAAGATCATCTCCAACCGTTCCCCAAACTTCTTCAACGACGGATTCAGTTGCCACAGACTAGTCCTGACCTTAACCCCTGTGACCTCTCTGTGGGGGTTCCTTAAGGAGAAGGTGTTCAGCACACGCCCCCGCACCAAGGAAGAGGTCCGTCAGGCAATCACCGAATCTTGTGCACTGGTTGTCACTCTTAGGCTTCGTCGTGTTGTACAGATGAATGGAGTGAATTGTACAGATGTTGTACAGATGAATAGGCTGCATATCGAGCATGTTGTTCATGAGGTGTGAAATTCTAATGTGTAATGTGTTTGTAAGATCTATATGACATTACTGTGTTTATTAGTTCCTGAGTAATAAACCATTAGAATCGTATGTAATTGATTGAATCACCGAGTATAAGAAGTTTGTTGTTAAAGAAGTCATACTGTGTCCTGTGTCTTTAGAGAAACTGGTCCATATAGCATCTTGACACAATACTTTCTAGTAGAAGAAGAGAAATGCTGGAATTGGAAGGAAAGGCTTTCTTGTATTATAAATCTTAGTCAATTACTAGCAGATCGCAGGTATAACACTTCATGCCACTAGATTACTATAAAGAAGGTGGCTCATTCACTTTCTGCTGTGATTATCTTATACTGTTTGCTTATAACTTGCAATAGTTATTTGCATTGTTATCATGAAGTGTTAATAAATTTAATGATAAAAGTCTGCCATAATCATTTCCATTGGAAAAGAGTTAGCTCTGCTTTTTCTTTATTTTTAGCAGGCCAGTTACAGTGCTGTGTCTTCTCGATGGGACATGCTAAGACGAAAGTCATTATTTTATTGCCACGGTAGCTATAGTATTATAGTATTTATAAATGAGACCAATGTTCTTTTTCATGAATAAGAAAACTTCATGGGAGTATTCTTCTATGCTTTTCTTTTTTCGAATTTTTGGATACTGATGGGGTTATGCGACAGTAGAGAGTTTTTTAACCCAGAGAAAGAGATTACCCAATTCATCGTTTATTGTGTAACCACTTCATGTTTTAGAGCTTGGTTAACATTATCCAGGTGGCGCAGTCTTTTAAGTTTCGAATTTACAGCTTTTGTTTCGATTTAAATGCTGCGTGAAGGTGAAGAGACGAGTCATTTCAGATGACCAATTATGCTCGAAGACGGCAGACAGCATTCTCGTTACTGTTATGCAGAGACAGTCTCTGCTGTTAGAATACTAAATGTCTCGTAAATTTTTTGCAGCCAAATTTTATATGAATCGTTATGGTGAAAAGGAACTTTATTTTTATGGATTTCCATTAGAGGAAGGAAGGTGAGTGAGGATTTAATTTTTTTAAAAATCACATAAGCAAAAAATGAATAAAAAGCGTTCCCTAAATTTTCCAGATGATATTCGTCAGTCCTGTCGCATCCATGCTCTAATTTTATTAGCGTGTCATCTCTACTTAATAAGTAAATGATTTAACATATTTTTTAGAAATTATTGTTTGAGAAATACACGCGGAAAAAAAATCACGAAAGTCCCGTGATGGTGAATTTAGGTAACAGGTGGCCATGAAGACATTCATGCAAATGATAAAGAGAAATATGCAACATAAATAACGCAAATAAATTCAGACCATGAATTAGACGGGGCTGACCGATATCATCCGAGAACATTAGGAAACGATTCTTTGGACTTTTACTCATTCTTTGCTTATGTGATTTTAAAAAAATTAAATTCTCACTCACCTCTCTTCCTATAATGGAAATCCAAAAAAGAAAGTTCCTTTTCACCATTAATTATATAAAATTATATAAATTTAAATATAACGAATATAAAGATGCAGTAAAATAAACGAAGTGGATGGAAGCAATTGGAAAAGGTACACGTCACATAATAATAGCTGGTATACGTCATATTATAACAGCCCCTTAAGTTTGAGCAATATTTTCCAGAGGGAGCCACCAATAAAAACGGTTACAGATTTTAGTATAGGAAAAGTGAAAATTGTCCAGTCTCATTATCTTAACTGTGTAACCCAAATTTTCATTTCACCATGTCGGGGTCATGCGATTGTGTGCGTAACCCAAATGAATTTTACAAAATAAATTTTAAAAATATTTAAGTGTTCACTGAGATTGAACTATTGGATACCCAACCCGAAGTGGCTGACATCTGGCGGTCAACTCGAAAACGGGATAAATAATGGCTGCCCAAACAATTTACGTGTAAACCATACATGAATACTAGGGCGGACTGCGACTCGCGAATCGCTTTCTTGACCAATAATTTAGAGCGAACCGTTATTGATTGTTAAGAAAATGACTAACTAAATTCTTTAAATTGATATTAATTTTTATTGTTGAAACAATTTCATTTTAAACTGCGTAATTTGGCAAGTTCTTCACGCCTAACCTTCCACGATGCATGGTTGTTGATATTAATCAACCGCGGCTTTGCAAATGCCGGTTCGATCAATAAACCGTTGATGGTCTTCACTCGTGAAAATGCCACGTACGACAAGCCAAGTCCAAATTCTGAATCACCAATGTCTATGACTGCTTTATCAACAGTGATTCCTTGTGCATTGTGTCTGGTGATTGCATAGGCTAACTTAAGCGGAAATTGCTTACGCGTACAAGATACTCCTCCTTTTTTGAAACCAACGGCGATCGGTAAAATGGGAACTGCTTCATTGGTTGGTCCAGTTGGTCCAGTATAGGTTGCGAATTTGACGAGAATGCACATCGGCAGTTCATTCAAGTGGTTGCGAGTTTCAGTTGGCGAGTAGACAATGTCGACAACCACACCAAAAAGATATTGTGATTACGCTGTGAACTTCGAAATTTGGCCTTAAAAATCGAATGTGCAGAGCAAAATTTGCGAAGGGCTTCGCCGTATTTTGTATGTCAAAAATTCTATTTGCACGCGCAATGTTTGTTTACGTTTTTCTCAATGCATTCCTATGGGAACAATTGAAGGGTGATTATTCCTCGATGGTAGGTCGGATTTGAAAATTTTTTTTTCTTGACCACCACCATGGTCATGCGCATGCACGTGCAAATTTTCATTGTTGTGACTATTACGTGTCAAAAGTTTTATGCGGTCATCGAATTACACTTGTCGACTGTTAACAGAGCTTCGCTCTAAAAAAACAGGTGATAAAAGTTCTAAGAACTCGATAAAATGGTCTCAAAAATCGATGGTGCAGAAAAAAATTTGCGAAGGGCTTCGCCATATTTTCTATGTTGAAAAATCTATTAGCGCGTGCAATTGTTTGTTTACATTTTTTTCAATGCATTTCAATGGGAACAGCTAAATGGTGATTATTCCTCGATGGCTGAACCGATTTTTAAAATTTTTATTTAGTGACCATCAGGATGGTCATGTCCAGCTGTGTGCAAAATTTCATTTGTCTATGTTCTCTGGTTCAAAAGTTTTATGCGCACAAAAAATTTTGATTTTCGCCTGATAACAGAGCTTCGCTAACGCTTCGCTCTAATTACACTGTATTAATTAGATATTTTTATTAAATATTTTTTGAAAAGCGCATGGCTTATCTATATTGCATTTATAGCCTTTTTTTTTTTACATATTTTCCTAACCATACACGCGTTTAAAACTTAATAATACATTTCATCTTTATCTTGTTTTAATAGCTTTTTTTAATTTTAATAACTTAATTATTTAATTTTAGGGCGCGTTCGACATCGCGCACTAAACGTCTTTGTGCGTCCACTAAACGCACTAACGTGTTCGTCATGGAACCCGGTCGTGTTCGTCATCGCCAGTGCGCGCACTAAATGACCCTAGGTTAGGAGTAGAGTCGTTTAGTGCGTTGCAAGATGGCGCTGCCATAGAGCTTGAAATGTAGCGATAGATAGTTCGGAATTTTAGTTACCGTTAAAGAGCCAACAGGTATAAAAATAATTGAATTCTGCATATCGTTTAAACTGACATTGAAATCTACCTGTGTAATGAGCGATTTCGGCGTGTTATATGAATGCAGATGTTATGATGAGTTTTATTTTCAGCAGTACGCATACTATTCATGATACCACTTTCGTGCTCTTTCCCGTTTTTCATGACACGCACAAAATGCACTACACTTTTTTCACCGCTCGCACTGAGTGATGTCATTAGGTGCGTTTAGTGTGCACATGTCGAACGCGCCCTTTATAATCTTAATAATGTTAATCTAGTTTTAATAATTTAATATTACATTTAGCATTAATATTGAAACGGTAAAAGTTGAGAAATTGTGTTTTCCTGTAATATTTTTTGCCTTGTAATTTTTATTATTTCATGCGGATCTTATCGTATGCAGGCACATTGCAGTACAGATGTTTAGTGTATTCGGAGAACTTTCTAAACCATCTTTAATGTTTGTGATCAGTTGATAGAGACGTCGTCTTATGTCACTCTTTTTTTGAAGATGGGTATATCTGTTTTTCTTTTTTAAAATACCAGGTATGCAAAAATCAAGCGAAGGAAAAGTTCAAATGAGTATTAAATGAAAGGAAATTCGATCGAAAACAGAATGGAAATTGCTTCATTATGTTCCAGGAAACGAATCTGAGAACCATATTTTAGAGATGAAAGATACAGTTTATTTGAATGTCGATAGCGCAAACTCTTGCTTTTTTTTATCCACCGGCTAAAAATCATCATTAAAGACACAAAATATGATGTTCAAATTCGATGGTTTTAAATCCGACTCCTACAAATGGTTAGAGGCTTCTCAGCTGAGTATAGTGCCATCGCGACCAAATAATGCTCATGTTCAATAATGCTCTCATTATCGACGGAACTTTTCCCCTAAGGATCACTTTCATTTTTTAAAGAGTCTACGGTCGATTTCTACTTTTTAACTTGTGATTTAAATATTGTTAATGTTTTTAATTTCCTTGACATTTGACTTTTGTGAATACTTTCTTTAACATCCATCTCTTCTACTTTCACTCAACTCTCCTGTATCTGCTTTCCCTAAAACTATTTTCAAATCGTTTTTTTTCCCTTTACGTGTCTTGATTTCTCATATTTCCTTTGCTCTTTTTTTTCAGTTCCAAATGTTTTCTGCAGTACATTGATTTATTTATTTTATTTTATTTTTTTTTTGCTCTTTCAAATAATCTATGATGTTTTCGCTTCCGTTTGCTCTTCCGTTTCTTCTACGAAAGCATTCCTCAAGTTTTTCCCATTCCTGTTTTAGGTTTTATTATATTTTGCCATTATCCCATCTCTTGATTTTTTTAAAGTTTGAGGCCTCACTTCATCGATCAATTCTGTTCCACGAAATACTGTGTATATTTTTAGCATACCACTTTAGATATCTTTCAATTTCAGAAATCTTTAATACGCGTAGGTACCGTGGCAACTTGCTTTAGTTTGTATGTTACAACCAGAATGGGGTTTCAATAAAATTCTGCGAGGTGCTCTTGAGATTCTTCTTCTCAAACCACAATATATGAGGACTGGAAATATAATAGTGATCACAACAGCGCTAGAGGAGAATGTTGATATTTGCGATCCTAACTGTATTGACCCATGCAAGGCTTGTCTTTTCCTCTTTGCCTTTCCACGCGTTGCGCTTGCGCACAAACGTGACACATTCTGTTCAGAAGAGAAAGTCGGTGGAGAAATATGTATTCTAAATTGGACCAGCGTTCCAGACTAAAATTGAATAAACTGCTAATGCATTGCCGTAAAGTACGGTAAAGAAGTGGGTAAATTCATTAAATTACTGTTGCATACGATTGCGTTGGCACTGACCCTTACTCACAAAGTACCCAACAGACAAACTGTAAATGCTGCATATTATTCACAATTCTTGCAACACAAATTTCGTGAGGAAACGGCAACACTCCACACATTTTTTCCATGACAATGCCCATTGTCATGCGGCTGGTGTTGTCCGTGGCCTGCTCCCATGGTGAGGTTGGGAATTTCTATACCATACTCTCCAAATCTTAGCCTTGTGAATTTGATTTATTGGCGGAAGATCTGACGGAATTATGAAGCTACCACGACGGAGGAAAAAGATAAAGGACAATCCTGGGGACTATATTGAGAGATTGTAAAAGGTGCCTTTCCTTTGCGAATCTGTATCATTGTGATCATAAATATGTACTTTTACCAATAGTAGTACTTCTTCCCCTGTTACGTATGTTAGTTGTCACCAGGCTCAGGCCGCAATTACCATAAGGGGCCGTTCAAGTATTACGAAACAAGGGGGGGGGGTTTTTAAAACGGCACGGGTCTATAAACGCGGACGGAGGGGGGGGGGGTCAAGCAACGCGTTACGTAATATTAAGTTTTTGTTAAAATTAAAAAAAACCGCGCACCGAGGGTTCCGTACCATCAGACAATAAATTTGTGTTATATATTTACCAAAAAAAATATGTGTTTTCTTTCATTCAGTTCGGGACCCTTAGCATATACAATAGTTGTCGATTTTCTGTTTCCCATATGCGTCAGTTGTGTGTAATCACTGCGCCGCCCAAGTGAAAATGCGCTTCGTCTGTCCAGAGGATATTCCACGGCCATTCTTCATCGACTTCAACGCGAGCAAGAAAAACTGAAGTGAGAACTGGAGTCGATCGTCACAATCATGTGGAAGCACCTGCTGCACAAGTGAAAGTTTGTACGGATAATATCGGAGGGTATTTTGCATGATCTTATGGACAGGTGAACGTGGCCTTTCCAACACCTCCGCTACACGCCGAACACAGGTGCTATCAGCTCTGTCCTCTTCCACCTGAAGCGAAACCTCTTCTAATGCGTCTGCAGACACGGGTTTTCTTCCTTTGCCAGCACGAACTGACAATGATCCTGTTTCTTCAAATTTCGTTATCATTTTCCGAAGGTTTTTCACATTCATGGAACCATTTCGCATCCCCTTCAAAGTCCGATATTTCCGTAGAGCAGCTACTGCGGAATTACTGTTTTGATAAAACAATTTAAGTCAACAACGTGCGATCTCGTAAACTTAACATCACTGTGAGCGGCATACACATTGAAAACAGGATCTCCGCGAATGTTCTTCGGTTTTATACAGTAGGTAACAGCTGCTGCGTGACGGCACATAAATTTACATTTCTACTACAGGTAAGGTCTATTCAACGTAAAACGTCCTCTGGTAGCGAAATTCGTAACTAATTTTTTGTTTTCGTTGAAACAAATTCCCATCTCTTCATTAGTCCTTTACAAAATTTCACGTTTTTCTGATGATGGTTTCGCCTGTAGGCAGCTTTGCAATAGGGTCCTTTAATTATGGACACCCTGTGCGAGTACTCCTCTGGAAAGCTGATTTTAACCAAAGTTTTTGTGAGTAGATTTTGACTACTCTTACTCTTACTTTCAGATGCATTTAATCTGTATTTTAATGTAAAACTTAGCAAGTTTTATTATATTGTGTGTGATCGTTTTTTATAGAGCAATATGAATAGATAAAATAAATAACGTACGCTTGAATGTGTTGAAGTAATAAGAATGTCTTGTTTTATTTATTATTACTGGCAGTAACTTACTGCAAACGCGATGGAAACAATAGCAAATGATATTTTAGTGATTTTTACGGTATTTTGTGCGAAATAATTGAGATTTTAGGTAAAAATGGTCACTTGGTGTTACGTAACGTTTAAGGGGGGGGGGGTAAAGCGAAACGTTAGGCGTGTTGCAAGGGGAATTCATAAATCTTCAAGAACTGCGTTACGTAATACTAAGGCGCTTTGGACGAAATCTCAGGGCTTCACTCTTTCAAATAGCAAAGGCTTTTTTGTGCCTAAGGTTTAAATGTGGTGTTGGCCAGGCTTTTTCCCTTTACATACATTGTGACTGCTTCAGTTTCTTTTATATCCAAAGTTTAACTACATTGTCGATTCAGTTTATGGATAGCCGGGCAATAAAATCTTGTCATTACGCTGAATAAATCCTTTCGGTTAAGCGGAGAATGCTTAAGAGCAAATATTTACTGGATTCAAGGTACCTTAAGACACGGAAGAGGAAAAAGCAAGGCTACAGGGTATATGCAGGGTCTATTCGACCATCCGTGCCAAGCTTTTTTTTCTCGTAGTTCAACGTCCTAGAGCCTTGGGGAAAAAATTTAATGACTAAATACTGTGTGAAGAATTTAATGGTGGCTCTCCCATTTTCCGGAAATGACTAGAAATAACGCAACTGGGGTCCGTTCAAAGACATTGAATGAGAACATGGTAGAGTACGGCATCTTTAGATAGGCTTTGGAGAAAGAAATAACCTTTTTAAGAAACGTTTTTTCCAATCGGCTACTTTAAGGAAATAAAAATTAAAACACTTCCAGGGAAAGTGCAGATTTCATCATTTTGAACATCACATTAAATATTCAAAATGTCGTCCATTTCTTCTGCATATCCTCCCACGCTGTCGGCTGTTCTTGGTACACAATTTCTTTTAGCCTTCCCCAATGAAAAAATCGAGGGGGATGAGGTCTGGAAACCGAGGGACCCATGCTACGGGTCCAGCCTTAACAATCCATCGCGGAGGGATGGGGAAGATCGATCGACGACTTCTCGCGCGATTCGATTCGCGAATAATGTGCAGGGCAACAATCCTGCTGAAACCACATACCTAAGGGCAGATCTTCAAGGAGTTCAAGCAAGCAAGTTTCTAGAAAATCGTCATAAACTCTCCCGTTCATGTTACTCCGTTAATACCACACCACGTATTCACACACCACGCATGTTGTTTGTCTATCTCACAGAATCAGTGAAAATTTTCCTGGGCCCGGTAATGTGCATTATGGATGTACATCTTCCCGTTGGTCCACAGCACTTTTAAATGGAAATTATGTGACTGCTTTCTAAACCACTGATAGAAATCCAGTCTCCTCTGATAGTCACGCCCTCCAAGGGCCTAGTGGAGATGAATGTGGAAAGAATGGAAGCCGTTGCTGTTGAGTATTCGCCTCACAGTCATGTGGCTTTTTTTCTAAGTTACGAGAGCCGTCTCGTGGAGACGGTCGGATCCTATCGAAGAGCTTCAGCAGCTCTTTCACCTTCTACTCGTCTTCTGATCACAGCATTCGTGTTATACTTGGTAAACACCTGTGTGCCTGAAACGAACCGCAAGCAGCTGAAAAACCGTTCTGGAGTGATGTGTACGATTAGGATGTTCTCCTAACACGATAGTTTTGCTGATATTCTCCTAACACTATCAACAAGTCAAACGCTTCTTCGATGGAAAAAGTCACCATTAAATTCTTCACATGGTCTTTAGTCATGTAAAATTTTCCCCACAGCTCTAGGACGTCGAACGTCCGGAAAAAACTGTTTGGCACGGTGGGCTGATACAATGTGTATTCAAGGTGTTTCTGAAAGTTTGTACAGGCCATTCGTGTGAAATTCTGTATTTTCTTTAGGGGAACCAATGGATAAAATAACTCGTGCTGTTCTTTTGCCTTAATAAGATGATTTTTTTCCTGATTTGCTGAACGTAGAAACTGTTTGAAAATACCGAAGACACTTTAAGTTTGTGTTGGAATTTAAAATTTTTAATCAGCTGTAGTTTCACATTTGTACAGGATGAGCGAAAAGTTTGAATCCCTAGGTAAATATTTATTTAAATACTTGCCTAAAAGGGGCTCTAAATCCCACAATAGAAGATCAGTCGACTTTTTTTTTGCGGCCATGGTCGATAGTATAAAAAAAAATCAATAATCACTGCACTAAAGTAAGAAATAATTTCTGCCTGTAGTAATACACTGAGTAGCTAAAAGTCACAGGAAGGGTTGTCCCATTTGAAGATGTGCGCACTCAGTGTTTTGGTTAGAACGTACTCTTAACCTTTATGCTGTTTGTTTTTATATTGCTGGTTGGTGTAATAATATTTGAAAAGATATATACAGAGTTCACTCGATGTAAATAGACTTTTAGAGAAGGGAAATGCTGGGGAGCGGGGATTATAATTCATCTATAATGAAACATATCAATAAATTGAGTGTAGTTTGTTCAAAACACGATCCGGATTTTAAAAACTTATTTAATTTAAGAGGTAAAAAAAATGTCAACATAAATAGCCGCAATTTACCGTATGTTCAGTTTCTTTTTTTTTCTTTTGATGGGACCTTCAAAAGGCACATCTGGAAGTTTAAAAGGGGTAAAGCGCCTCTTAACCCAAAGAAATAAAAATTCTCTAGATGCAACACAAAAATAGTCTTCAATGAAACTGCTTTTCTATTACGGGAAACGTGTTGTGTCAAAAGTAAATCATTCTCACGTGACTCAGCTCAGGAAAAACACCTCCAACTTATTTTTTTTTCCAGTCCTATTAGGCATCAACGAGTTCTCTCTTGTTTCATTCTATTTTTTTAATATCATCAAAAATGAACTGTTATATCATACAGGATAAACATAATTTTTGTAAATTAAATAAATAAAAAGCCAGTATTCTTATAGATAAAACTCCATCAACATGTAATGCTAATCAGCATAATCCAAACTAGAAGCAATTGAATAGCGTTACTGTCTACTGAAATGAATTGCCGTAATAGGAGGGCAACGAAGAAATTGGTTAATATTCTTTCACTTATCTGCTAACAAATCCGTAGAAATTTTGTAATGTAATTATCCATAGCTTTACTCTTTTATTAAACGCGTCAGCATCCTGTATGCTCATACTTCGCGACATTTTTTCCCCCTTGGATTGATGTAAATAAAAAAAAAATAAGTGAGAGGACTCCAGAGGGTTCCAGGTATTCCATTTATGGACTTGCTTCATTTCCTCCCGACTTTAATAGATACTTATCTTAGAATATAAAAAACAAACGTGGGCTTGTGCTTCTTCTCTCGCCCTTTCGCCTCAGGTGCTTTCGTTTTTCCATCGGTACTTCTGAATGAAATGTATAAACTTTAATTAAGGACGCCGATGATTTCCTATTTTTTCCCTTTTATCTTTTGCCAATCGCACATTAATTAGCTGCACGTGTAAGCACGTGGAATGAGGCAAAATTTCGAGCGGAAAAACTAATCAGCCGGCAACGAAACCAGACACTTCTTGATTGGTGCTGTCCTTAAATCGAAACCGTTTTTCTAAAGATAACGAGAGGTATCCACAAGGGAGAATAAATGGGAGAAAGGTTTTGGAAACACCAGGTGATGGTCGAAATTCGATTCAGAGTTTGTTTTTCGTTTGTTTTTTTTTAATTAGTTTTTTAAAGATTAATAGCGACATTTATTAGTGGTATTTCTGTATTCATGGGAAAGCGTGTGAGAGACTTCTGAAATTCGTGATTCAAGTGCACTTCATCTATACACTTCTCGGTTAATGAAAGAGATGAAACATACTGATGAAATTTTTCTATGCATTTAGCACATTGGATTCTTATTTGATTTTTGCACTACTTTACCTTAGTAAAGCAGTCCTATTTCTCCTCTCGGCTCTCCTGCTTAGCAGGGAAAACTTATGTTGGCTGCTTTGGAAATTATCGACTCTTTTACTAAGAAAAGTTAATATGCTTACAATGAATATAGTAAAACACTTAGAAATTAGAATCCAACATGCAGAAGTAAAGCAAAAGATAACATTATTAAAACAGAGGAACAAAAATTTAAAAAAATAAGGAAACAAAAATTCGCCTTTGGCCTTTGAGAGAGCTCGCAGTAAACAGTAGGAGGGGCTTTGAATATGTAAACATGTTTACTGTAAATTGGTAAACATGTTGAAAAGTATGCACTGATGAGAGAGAAAGTGAATTTACTTAGAAATTTGTTTCACTTGTTTGCATTGAGCGTTTATCTTCGAAAATAATGCACGTACAGTACATGTGCATAAATTGGACCGAAAAAGGGGCTAAGTAGTTTCCATAAGCCATCCAATATTCGTGCAGAGTGCTGCAACAGAAACCGAGATTTCGCCCATGGCTGTAAACAAACATACCTTAGTACGAAGGGCAATGATCAGATAATGTAATGCGTTTTTTTTCTAGGTCGATTTTATTTGGAAAAGTATTTTATGTGTAGCATCCTTTACCTTCCTCGTTAACGTTATATAGTTTCATCGTCTTCCATTAGGTATCATCAAAACTGATAGTTTTCAAGTGAAGTCCGTCAATGATAAAGTCTAGGCTGAAAGATAGACCTGCAGAGTGGGACCGCGAGAAGATACAGGTTCTGATATTAGATGGCGTTAAGCCATAGATTTGCAAGGAGAGTATATGGAAAAATAGATTTGGTAGACAGATCATTGGGGAAGTAATCCTATGCATTCAAAGTTGCTGTAATAGAACGAACCCTGAATTAGAAAAAAAAATTAATCACTACTCATTCAACGCCCCTCGTATTGTTTAACTAGTTCTTCTTTTTCCTGATTTTTAGCCCTAATTATTTTTTTCTAATTAATTCTATAAATAGCTTGATTATTCTTAAATGTGAAGGTTTAAAATCTGAATTATAATTTTAACATTTTTCTTTTCAACTTTATATGTTTCTTCATATTTTTATTTTCTTATTTTAATGACCTTATCTTTCGGCTTCTTTTTGCTATTGAAATATACTGTACATTCTCACTTTCTGGCTTTCACAAAACATATTAACTGTTTGCTTATTTGGTTTTGTAGAAAAATGTCCATGTGTCTTTCCTCAGCTGATTCCTTGAAAAAAAATTGCTTGAGCAAACATTAAATATCCAAATAACCTTGATCTTAATTGTGGAAAATTCGCAAGCGGTTCTATTTCATTAATATGTTTCAAACGATGTAATGATTCCATATTCTTTGGATTTAATAGATTTCATTACTTTGAGGGCAATTTTTCCCTTCCTCCCCGTACCCTATTCTCGTAGGAGTTTAGCAGCCAATCTCCACTCCATTTGTGGCTACGCAAATCTTCGGCGATTCAGAATGGTTTCCTTCAGATGAAAGCGGAGATTTTTTCCTCTAGCGACTCTTGTCTTAATTACCTTGGCACAGTTTTTTTTTTCCTTTACATGAAGGGATGACGTTTCTCTTTGAAAAATAAAACATCAAAGTGACGGAGCCGCCATCGATGAAAACTTTAAAGAAATAAAAAACGAAAGAAAGTAATTTCAAAGAAAGAACGACAGGAATCCTAGGGACGACCTAGTTATATTAAAAACTTCATAAAGTGAGGAAGGACGGCAAATGGATTTCTTCAAAATGCTCCCGAAAATGTTTATGGAAATTTAAGGGGCAGAAATTTTATTATTATAAAATTAATATATAAATAAATACATCTAATTAAATAAAACACATATGAAAAAAGAACTGTTTGTGGATTCTCCAGGAATGCCAATTTGAAAGTGTCAAACAAACTGAATGAGCTTTTCTTTTTATAACTATGCCACTTATTCGTGCGATTAAATTTCAATAACTGAATAATTTTTATTGTTTAAAGCTGCCAGCAGTGTCGCCTTTGGAGAAAACTTTACTGTTGTACGCATGCAGTTTCCCTACATATACATTCCAAGGAATAACTTATTACTCGCAACAATGCCGTACAGAGGGTCATTTCTCCTTAACTTAGCTGATTTTGGATGATTTTCACTTCATGTAAAGCCTCTTCTCCGCCACAACTATGTTCAGTGTGTTTCCCCTGATTCTTGGCAATAGCCCGGCAGCGTAATTTCAATGCTAGCAGACTTCTGTGCAAGACGGCGAAAGGAATTTCGTTCCATACTTCCTTGCACACTTTAAAGTCCAGCGATGGTTTTGGGGCAACGCCTTCCGAGATCCCTTTTGAGAAGGCCAAAGCCACAAAAGTCCAAGGGGGAGGCGTCAGGTGACTTGACAGGGAAAGCAGCGAACGGTATTAAACGTACAACGCCGGGATCTCCTCCGAGTAAAGAGATTTCAAAATATTCTCCTGGTAGTAATTTGCATTCACCTTAGCGTTTTTCTCCATCCGACGAAGTTGCAATCGGCCTTTTGAGCAGTAACCTACCACCACCACGAAGCCTTTCGGAAAACTTTCACATTTGCGCACCCAATCAGTCCGGCCTTTCGCATCTGCTGGACGGTAGGCAACTGCACGAACCTTACCACAATCTGTGAGGTAAACCCGCGCTTCATCCAACGCGACAACGCCATTTCTCGTCCGCTAGGTAGCCTTTGTCATTGGTTTTTTTCGTTTGCGGAGCATGGAACTTGTGCGCAGGCCTAAGTTACGTTTAATTATGCGGTTTACCGTTGACGCAGATGCCCCTGCTTTCTGAGCCATGGCCTACTTTGTCGGAGGGTTTTCCTGTACTACCATCTTCCTGATCTTTTTTATTGATGGTCTTTGGTGTCAGCTGAACGGCTGGGGTGGGGTCTCTTCCGAGGTAGTTTTTCGTCGGGAACGCCCGAATGACGTATGTCAGCCAGAATGGAGTTAACAAGAAAATTCCTTCGATAACGAAATTCCTTCCGTCTTACACTGTTGCACGATGCGTACGGCATTAAATCCTGCCTTGGAAAACACTCGTACGTACCCTTTTCAAAAATCATTAATTTTTCTAGTCATGCCGTGAATTTTCTGCGCTCGTTTCCTGAATAAATATTTATGGAATGCCCACTGATACACATAGGCTCGGGCGCATTCCATTGCCGGGGAGGGGTATTCAAAATCGGCTAAGTTAAGGAGAAATGACCCTCTTTATTATGTAATAGAAGAGGAGTTGGCAACCTGCGGCTCTTTGGGTATTGGCATGCGGCTCTCCAAAATTTAAAACTGTTAATGAAACTAATAAATTAATAATAATAATATAATAATATTAACTAAAAATTAATTAAAAATAAATAATAATACTGAACTGGAGAAGCAGAGAGGCGAATATGGCGTATGCAAAAAAAAAATTAAATCTTTATTTAGGATAGGGTTGCTCTTTTGTCTTTGAAGGTTAGGTTAGGTTAGGAATAGAATCATCAATGAATGAATCAGGGACTGACGACTTATCACGTTAAACATGCAGAGGTTGGTCAACAATGTTAATGAACACATTATATGATGAACCTTATACATTTTTTTCCAATTTTCGAAAGTCGCATTAAGGAGCCCTGGGACAATATTTTTCCGCTCGGACATCTCCGCCCCCCCCCCCTCAACAATTCTCACTTTTCAGGATCAAAGCTTCAGTTTCAGATAAAGTTTACATGACACAATTTTTTAGACAAAGTTTCAGATAACCCTAAACAAAACAATCCATTAAGGCAGAATCCGGATTATTCAAGCGTAATATACCGCAATTTTTGTTCTTAGAAGAATGTGGCTATAATAATGAGGGCAAAGGCATAATCGGAATTATGCATAAGGACCTTCGCAATATAGTAATTCGAATTAGTTTTTTGCTCGTGGTGCGATAAACCGTAGGTCTGTTTTTCCTCGTAAGGCATTCTTCCCCGCACCATGAAGGTTTCATAAAAAAGGTCTTTGTAGGCATTCTGCATCCACATCTGGAATAGAAAGTTCTTCTCTGGTTTTTTCATCCGGATAAATGAAACCACATTTCGTAGGAGGTGATAATTTTCTTCAGATTTTTCAGCAAAAATAGGTTAAACAGAATAGATTTCTGATGCCTCTTTTGGATATTCTCGATTGCATACACTTTCTTTCTCTTTCTTAAGCCTAAATGAATTGTACAGTATATCGAACGTGGTACCATATCATTGAACCATATTCAGATTCCTACTTCTCGTTGACTTAGTGGATTTTGGATTTTTCTGTTTTTTTCCAGTCTCTTTAATGCAACCAGTACCGCCCCAATGGAAAGTCCCCGTTTCCTCTTCTTGGCTTTTGATTTCAGGAGATCTGGAACTAAAATAGAAGATAGGAGCCAACACTTGTCTCTTTTGTGGACAAGTGTTGCCTCCTGCCTTCCATTCGTGAGGTATCCACAGCTCCTCAACGCTAGTTTCCACTTTGTTTTATCTGCTGGAACTGAAATGTTGGACCGTTGTGTTGTTTGGTAATGTACTGACACTCACAGCGTATTCCAGCGTTTTATTTCATGAATCATCATAAATGTGGACCATTTCGGTTACAAAAGCTATGAAATCTTTTTCTTTTCGAACGGGGTAATTTTTAGGAGCCATATTTGCTCAAATCAGTTGTATGCTTTACAGGAACGGTAGTTCTTACTAATTTGCATATCTTAATATATAAAGTGCTTCGTCAGTCTGTCATATCATGCAAATCCGGACTTTTCATTGGCAAGTGAAATAATTGACGAAACAAAAGTAAATGACGCGAAAAAGTAAACAATAAAAAATCTCTTTTTTTAACAATATAACAACAGTGTTAATTAAAATTAATTAAAGTGCTTTATCACGCAAATTCGCTAAAATTTTCAAATTTTCAAATTAGGAGTTTTCATTGGCCGTTAAGATTACCAATAGTAAGTCGTGATCTACTTCAATTCTACGTGTGGTAGATTCGAAAAAATAGCCTAATAATTGTTTGATGCATGTAATAACTATTAGTAAACAGTGCGATTAGCGATTCCTAATGTATAGGGTAATAGCGCCGACGAAGCGAAAATTTCAAACAAATCGAAGAAGCCTGTGCGAAGGATCGATTACAATGCTATGGTCGTGGTCCAAAGATCTTCGAAGAGTTATTGGTGTATTACAAGATACTTTCCAGGAGGCTGCATAAGCTCTAGAGCTGCTAGAGGACGCTGAAGAATGTCGTGATGCAATCGGTTTTCAGATACTTCGACAACTTACACATCTGTTTGCAATCATTTTGCAATGTAGTCCTCAGCAATCTAAGCCAATGTGAGGATGCGTTGAAAGAAAACTGAATTCAGATGCAACCAATCTTCGAGTGCTCTATCTCAAGGATTATCCAGAGATGCTTCAATTGCATCAGTTCGCTGATCAAGAAATTGAAGCGTTCCAAGATTCAAATCCACTGATATCGCTGGAGACTGCATACCCCCGGGCAAGATTGCAAGAGTTTGTGTATCAAACATCGCTCTTTCTGACATCTCGTTGTGTACAATCACATATAATATGCGGTACGCAAAGAGATGCCAGAAAGAGACTACTTTTCTTGGACGGTCCTGTTTAAGTCATTTTTGCTGGAAAAAGTGCTGGCGACTGGATACTGTTACAAGATTGCCCTGGCAACGGCAACGAGTGGAATTGCAGGACTTCAATTAATGGGCGGGCGAACGGCACATTCAATGTTCAAGCTGGGCGGGCCTGGATCTAAATTTGATTTCATCCTGTAATATCCCCATTCAATCGCAACATGCAGAGTTGCTAATGCAAAGGCAGCCTCCTGGACATGTGAGTTACTAAATATATTTCCTTTTGTAAAACCAATAATAAAACCAATAAGGTGTTTAATATTGTTTATTGCCTCTGCTCGGTTGCGCCGGGCACAACACCCTTGTTATACGAAATTTCAAAATCGTCATAATCCCATCTCTGTAAATTGGATTTTTTACAGGATCTGAATAGAAAAGAGTGTCTATTTGCAATAGAAATAGCTAGTTATTGAGAACAAAAAACAGCAGAGGAACCTAGTTGGCATATGAGCAATTCAGAATATATGCGCTTATTTCTATTAAAAAGGTTAAAGGCTCTTGAAATCTCTGAGAAACCAATGTGTGATTGAATGCTTTCGCCACCATTATCTGTGGTTGGTTCGGGAACATAATCGTATTCGAAACCCGAAGTAGGTGGCCTCGGATTACAATTTGAAAGCGGCCTCAAAGGATTTCTCCATCTGATCGTCGAAAATGAGCATAAAGCGCTTGAGCATCTCAAATTCTTCTGTAAACGCCCCCGAAAGACCTTATTAAAGAGTTTTAATCTTTCGTTTATGTAAGTTCAGGCACGTGTTAATTTAATTTTCACGTGAACCTTTTCTGAGAATTGCCATTAAATGCTGATAAGAACCATTTGGTGTTCTGCCGCCACACTTTTTTTGGCAATCCATTATCCCGGTTTTGTTTTATTTTTACTTCGGAGATTTTTCATCTCAATTGTGTGGAACCGGTGGTGTTCTTCTTCCGTGAGTGAAATTTGCGGAGAGGGCATTTAAATTTAGTGAAACACTAAAAGAGATAAAGATAAGAACAGTTTTTTGATTCTTTTAGTTAAATTGTATAAAAGTGTTAATTTCTGTCTGGTTTTTTCCTCTTCTTCTCTCTCGATGCCTTATTTTCGGCACACTTTGTTATTTCGCCTCCGCAGACAAGTTTCGTTTATTTTAAGAGCATTCTAGCCCCACGCTTTCTATTTCTCTTTCCCTCGCTTGAAAATAAATTCAAAGTAAACCGAGTAAATAAATAAACGAAACTTTTGATCAAGTGTGAATTGAAAAGCATCGTCCAAAGATTTGTTTTTGATATTTTACTTTTTTTTAAAAAAAAATAAAAGAAACTTCAGAGTGGTGTGGAAAATTAAACAGTTGAAA
This sequence comes from Rhysida immarginata, assembly GCA_023313115.1. Classification (NCBI taxonomy): domain Eukaryota; kingdom Metazoa; phylum Arthropoda; class Chilopoda; order Scolopendromorpha; family Scolopendridae; genus Rhysida; species Rhysida immarginata. Next base: position 597,548 of record JAHWFO010090254.1, on the reverse strand, counting down.
AGTGTTAACGACCTTTCCATAATCCAAAGGGTTTTGAAGTGGGTGTTAGAGTGTTGGCGACGATTGACGGTTGTGAGATTTCGCACCCATCTCGCTGCTCCATCTTTTTCTAAAAACTGGATTCTCGCGGGAAATTATCAACACCGATGCATTAGACGCCGAGCAGAGATACATGTGCTAGTCCGCAGCTTAAGTTTTGAAGAGAAAATGAAAAAAAAACTTCCAGCTAGTTTATCTGGTCTCCAGTTATTTTAGAGCTCACGTGTCTGTAGCTATCCTGTTGATAGTTTTCGTGTGTCCTCGGTGTTTGTTTTTAAAGTTCACGTCCTCTGTTCGGTGTTTGCATTGGGAATCGAGACATAGAGAGCGCACGTCCTCTGCGAAAGCCCCCTCTTTCTATCTTTTTTTCTTTATTTAAGTGATGGAAAGGGGAGATCACGTGAAGAGCATCAACCCTTATTTATAACCCTGTCTTGATCGACAGCACTTGAGCACCATTGTAGGCTTAAATTGGTGTGTGACGGCGAAATGGCTCCTACCATGGAGTCTTTTTTTCAGTTTAACCTTGGCAGTGAGGAGCCCCGTCTTAACAGGAAGTTCGGATGACACCCTCTTCTCCTTGTTACTTCCGTCTCGATTCTGCACGGGTCATTGTCACCTTGAGAACCCCTCATCAAGGCAAAGAAAGACGCCGTAATCATTTATAAACACAGGGTACCTTAGGAGGAGGATAAGAAGGGAAAAAAATGATCAACAGAAGAGTTCGGTTTCGTTGTTTTTCCTCCCACACCCAGAGGACGAAAATTAGCTGTGAAAAATCTTGAAATTGCATTTGAAAGAAAAAACACGAGATTTTTTTACCCTGTTGTGTAAGAGAATACTGAGCCCGGAGTTTTCTTGTTTGTAAAAGATAACGATGTTCATTAATCTTCCTTTACAATCCTTCAAGAGTCTTGTTAACGCGGAGGTTATTTTCACATGTGAATGAACAGTATGCTGTTTAATGATTTAATGCTCCAACTAGTCCCATAAATGTTCAATTGGATTAAGGTAAGGTCAGGGCGATTGACATTCATTACTGTGTATCACGCCTGGAGCATTATCGTTTTGAAAATAACAATCCCCATTACCAAAAACTTCCCATAGCGTCTTAGTAGCACCCGATTATCCAAAACGTCTTTAGTAGGCTTCGCAGTTCAAATTGCCTTCAACCACATGCAAGAGTGCCAAAACCATACCATAAAAAACACCCGCACACAATGACTGCACCACCAACAAAGTTCACGGTTGGAACGATGCACTCAGGGAAGATGCTCTCCCCTAGCATTCGCCATACACAAACACCCGTCCGATTGAAACTAGAATGTAGCGTGATTCGTCGCTCCACGAAGTGTTTTTCCACTTTTCGACAGTCTGGAGTCTGATAGCCTTGTTGTTTGGCTTGTGTGCGGTTACACATCCATGCATGCAGTTCCTTTCGCAAAGTGTTGTAATGTACACCTATTCCTGTTGCCTGTTGGAACTCCTTATGGGTGTTTTGGAGCAGTTTCTTGCGATTTGTATGAACCTCGCGCTTCAACACTCGTCGGTCGCGAGCAGTGAGTTTTAGGCATCCTCCGACGTGAGCATGCGTGTTCCGATGTTTGTAATGTTCGATTTTTTCACGATATTACCAATAATTGAAAATGTCTGTGATAATTTTCCCGAAATTTCACGAATAGACATGCCCGCAAAGTGTCACCCGATTATTATTAGCATGCACATGCAAGTTATCAACAATATAATACACATCAGCTGTTCATGTGCGAGCAGGATTCCAACGCGCAAGTCAGATTTCTTGTAAATTAGGAAGAGCCGTTTTATTTTTGTATAGAAGTGTATGTACAACTTGTTGATTGATAAATTGTACATACTTAACGAACAACGAATCAACACGAATTTGTCCCATTTGTATTTTCGCTTGATATATTATACAAGGGGAAGTCAGTAAGTAAATTACAAATGGATATAGAAATAAAACAAATAAGAAAGCTACTTTTAATTCACCGCATAGTCTTCCTGTACATTGAGGCACTTACCCCATCGTTTTACAGCCTCAAAACCAGCAGCATAAAATTTTTGGGCTACTGTTTGAAACAGGCGGTGAATTAACTTGCACAGCTTGGACCGAACAAATGAAGTCGCTTGGAGGAAGGTCAGGGCTATACGGAGGATGCTCGAAAACTTCCCAGTTGAACTTTCGCAGCATCTCAATATTGAACTTCCCAGTTGAACTTTCGTCTTGTTGGCAATATGAGGACGTGCGTTATCATGCAATAACAACACGTTGGTCGCTTCCGTCGAATGACATTACGAAATTTCATGAGGATGTTAGCAGTAAGAGTCGGCATTTACAGGTTATCTTCGCTGCCGGAATGTGTTAAGCAATATGCCCTAGTGATCCCAGAAGACTGTGAGCATCACTTTGCCAGCGATGAAACTAAATAGAGGGAATTCACTAACGCCTGGTTCAGACAGTAGTCCAAAGAATTTTATGCTGCTGGTTTTGAGGGACTTGTGAAGCGATGGGACATGTGCCTCATTATACTGGGAGATTATGTGGAGAAATAAAAGTAGTTTCCAAATCGGTATTGTTATTTGTTTTATTTCCATATTTGTAACGTACTTACTGGCTTTCCCTCGTAACATTAAATAGAAAAAGTAAAAGCTTTTATTTTAATTTTTAAAAAATAAAATTTTATTTTGAAATTTTCTATTATACGTATATTATTGTAAATAATACATTTATCTTAGTTTTGCAAAAAAAATTATCTCTGCCCCCAGAATCACATCCCGGTTTTTAAACTAAAAGTCTGGTCTATTGTATAAGTCACGTCTTATTTGCAGAAAATCTTTTTTAAAACGTACGCGGTCGGTTAATTCTGGATGCTCCGCTTTGGGTAATAGCGGCCTACATCTTTGTCCTTTTCATCCTTTTTTCAAGAAAGACTGGCCTAACGGGTCACACCAAATTCAACAAACAATTAGGTTACCGCTTTCTTTCCCCAGTTCCCCTGACCGCTTGCTGAATAATTACAATTGCCATCTCTTTGCAAGCACTGATGCCACGGCCTATACATTCAAATATTTACACATGTAATTTTTGTAAAGAGTAAAAAAAAACAACCTAATTTCAGGCACTTATCCGATATTACCCGACACCAAGTTGGAAGATCGAAACAATGGAAAACTTAGAGATACAGCTCGCAACAACAGAGAAAGTGAAAGACTATTCAGCATCCAGACTAATAGCGATATTTGCCTCTCTAGTGAAAGGTATAGAAAAGAGCTTGCAAAGAAAAAAAGAAATACCCAAGAAAAGAATGGGAACCCCAATGCATTTTATATTATCATCAAAATTATATTAATCATCAAAATTTTTTAATTTTTTAATTATATTTTTGTATTTGTATCAGTTGTTTTTATTTTTTAATGTTTTTTTTTTAATGTATTGGTCGTTCTATAGTTCATCTACATCTATTTACTATTATTTATTTTATTTGTTGATGTTTGCGGCTGCGTACAACCGATTACTTTAGTAAATATGTTAAGATGAAAAGTATCTAGCTCACCGTCTCTATAAACTGGGCCACCCCGGACACTAATATAGCAAGACTGTCTCCAAGTAATATCACTAACAAAGCCCAGCTCTCCGTTTTCAAATCTATCTTTGTCCCCATTCTCACCTGTGGTCATGAATCTTGGGTAATGACCACGATCGCGGGTACAAGCGGCCGAAATGAGATTTCTGAGAGGTGTGGCAGGTATTACCCTACTAGATAGAGTGCACAGCACAGCACAATAAGGGAGTCTTTAAGTGCTGAGCCGCTACTTCTCCGCATTGAGAGATCTCAGTTGCGCTGGTAAGGCCACGTGATATGGATGACGCAAACTGGCCTTCCTAGGCAGCTGTTATTTTCTGTGGGTAAGAGACCAAGGGGTCGACCTAGAACCACGTGGCTAGACTACATGAAGAATTTGTATTGAGTCGCTTGGGTATTACCATGGAGGACATGCGCCTGATGGCGGAAGATCGCAACCGCTGGAGATCCTCCATAGGGCTGCTGCCCCCGCGACCATAACGGATAAGCGGGTTTGAAAAGTAAGTAAGTAATAGTGGAAGGATAATAATGGGCAGGCTTGCAGATCGGAGTCTCTTTTCTAAACCATCAGTATCTGATAAAAGTCATAAAGTAATAAGTAAGTACTGGAGATAATGCCCCAACATAAAGTAAACATGTTAACATGAAAATGGAAAGGAAAAATTTTGCGACCTGGAGTCGGACCAGATACCACGAATATCTAGCTCGTCGCTTCTACCAACTGGGACTTACCACTTTGACTACTGAATAGTCTTTAGACACTTGGAGACAGTCTTGTTGTGCTCGTATCCGCATTTGAGCAATTAGTAGAGGCAAATTTGTATTCAAATTGGTATTCAAATTATATTTTGAGAAGCATAGAGAGCTTTTTAATTTGAATAATGAAGTATTTGAAATTAAAAAGAATTTGTACACTCTCACTTGAGGGATACTTGAGAAATTTGTCTATTGCAAATAGAAACAGTCATGGCAAAAGCGAACTGGAAGAAAAGGACTCTGATAGGAATTAGAAGATTTAGCTGAAGCAGTGTCAGAATTTCTAGATATTGATCTTTAGAAGTGGTCATTTTTATAATTAATTGTGCGAAAAATATATTTTATGGAATAGAGTAGTAATCTGGTATAAAATTTATAATAAATTTTAAGCGTAAAGCGCCTTCATACACATTGCCATTTCAAAATTGAGGTTTTAACACATTAATCAGATAATATAAACGATAAGATCACCCTCATTTAATTCGTAGATTTTTCATAGAAGTTGAAGTTCCTTCCGTAGGCCGTTCTTGTTACAACATTATTGGGAAATCGTATTATTTTGAATAGGTTCGAAGATCTGGTAATGATTCTTTTTTTTTTTTTTTTTATTGGTGATTTCCATCTTACACAAGCTCAGCTGTAATTTGTAAGGGTAATTTGCATTGCTGGTTTCTGCGCTTTTGAATGTATGAACAGCTTGTGGTCTTTTAATTGATGAAAAACATGACCCCATTCTAATTGAATACGCTGTATGCATTTGGTTTTCCATTAACGTTAACACTCGTCACTTCCTGACTCAAGCTTAGCGGTCGATGGCTTATAAGGAAATTGGAAGCATTAAAAAAAAACAAGTGCATATTACAAAAACTTGTATTGCTGATCAAATAAAGTGTGTTTTATAATCGAATTCTTCGATTCTAATTCTTAGGACATTACCATGAGGTAACTTCTTTTTCTGCTCATTGGTGTACATACATACATACATATTATATATAAACAAAATGAAACATTTTTTTTGAAAAATTGATTTTTTTCCCAAAGAAGTCAATTGAATTTCGCGAATCTGTAGAGTTTTTTGTTGTCGTTTCGTTTCCTGTCATCAAAGAAATTCCCGTCACTGCCATTTTGCAATACTTGTGCGTAAACTCGTGAACATGCTTCCTCTCCGATAACAGAAAAATGAGCTATTAAGCTTTCAGCCAATCAATGTATTGAGAAACCCTGAAGAATTTTATTTTTTCCTTATATTGAGTAAAAAAAAAATTGCACATCCTTTTCAATATTTTTCCTTTCAAAAGCTTTCAAATCTTCTAGCCCTTGGCTAATACGTGAAGAGCATCGATTGTCTCACCGTGCGAAATCGTCATAATCGCATCCTATTGGGACAACCATTTTGCTTTTTTCTTCTTTCATTTCTTGGCAGATCTTCCCCAAAATTAAAAATAGAAACAAGTTGAGACAAGCGAACAGATATAGCGAAAACCTTTACCCAACAAAAAAAAAAAGTATTTTCTCTACCTTCGCTTTGCTTTACCTAAGACCTTGAACCGAGAACCGCCGCTCGTTGGGGGGGGGGGGGCTCTTAGAACTGTCTTGAGATTCCCTTTTCTCTGTCTGAATTGTAGCCAAGAAGGAAGCGAATAATCCGTCGAATTACTTGCATCCCGCGTGGTCATCGTGACTTTGCCCTCAGCACGTGTACCCTCCCTTACATAAAGGTTCCCTTCGACCGAACCCGAGCCAAAATCACGCTCTGCTCTTAATTTAAATTCTGGAAGATACTCGCCCGCTTTTAATAGCAAAGGAGGAGGAGGGAGACAATAAAGCATTTATGAGACGAATGGCGTGGGCGGATGTCGACGGGTAAGTAGGCCAAGGGGATCGCGAATGGGTAGAGTTCGCGACAGGCAGTCTCGTGACGAGGACGAAGACTTTGATCAAAAGTTTCTACCCTGCTTTCCAGTTTCTTCACTTTTTTATTGCTCGTTTTCCGCCATAATCCAATTTTGTTTTAGAAGTTTCCATCTTTAACTTTGCCTTCGGATGACGCTCTATGTTGAGACGGATGAGACAGTATGTCGCAAGGATCTCAGCGAGTAGAAACTAATTAAAACGTAACTTTCAAGGAAACACTTATTAAGATTTAGCTTCTATTTATATTTTCTTAATTTTCTTTCAGTTTCCTCATACCGTTCCTCACAGGAGTAATTCGCAATTTATTAAGTAGTGTTTGACTAAACTGTTTTTCTCGCGTGTTAATTACTATCAAAAGGTTGTTTGGAATATCGAATGGAGCAATTAGCAGGACGGTTGAATCGTTTTATATAATCTTTCTTGTTTAGTATGTTTTGAAAAGATTCTCAGATATACCTTGCAGACAGACTTAGCTTCTCCAGACTGTTTTACTTATCAGATCTTTGGAAAGAAATTAGGAAGCAAAACACAAATACATTATCTATAGCAAAAAAAACAAAAACTTTCAATATATGACCTTCTTAAGTAATTTTCAATATTCAAATGCTGATCAATTGAATTTCCTAATGTTTTTGCAATACTGACCGTTTAAGAAAATGATTTGTTTTGCATACCACTTAATGTTAATAATTAATTTAAGAAAATTCCTCTTTATATAAAATATAATGATAGAAAGTAAATAAAATAAACTTAAAATACAATACAGTTGATATTATACAGGGTGACCCGTTTTAAAATTTCCCCTGGAATATCTCGAAAACAATACATGGGATACACATGGGATCGAAAAAAGAGTTCCGAATGAAATTTATTTGTCTCGGAGGGGGCAATCGAATGGTACTAAAATAGACCCCCCTCCCTCACCCTCTGGGGTGGAGCGGGCGAAATTTGAAATCTTAAGTAGAACCCCCGTTTTTTATTGCATATTCAGTTTAAAAAAATTAATGTTGTCCCCTGTTCCACCTCCAGGAGGTAAAGGTCCAGTTTGGTATTCGTGATAACTTTTGAAAACGTAATTTAATAAGCTTCAATTCGATGTGTTTTATTCTCGAATTACGTACAATAAAATTTATTTTTTGCGATTACTCCACCATCTATTACGAATTGAAAAAAAATGTGTTCAATAAATGTTACATATTTCACCAAACGGTATCTAAATAATGGTTCATGTATGAGATGTCCAATTATTAGAAGAAATAAAGATCTTGAAGATGTGAATTGCCTCCAAAAGGAGACAAATGATATGTACATTGAATGTAAATTGAAATATGAATTTATTTGTCACACAACCCCTAATGGCAAAGTGAATATTCCAGAATTAGGATAATATCAATTTGGCACAGGGAGACTCTTCCCCTCAGCTATTGTCTCTCGCCACCAGATTAAGGAAAATGAAAGCGGAACAACTTTAACTTAAGCGCTATATAATATAATTTTTACTGAAATGAAGAGCATAGGAAATATTTACTGAGAAATTTGATATTACAGTATTTCCTAAAATCCGCAAAGTACTTTTACTAAAAATAAGGTCAATTCATTTTTAATTACCTTCTGAGCTCAGTGGGGAACAATACAGGAAGTCTTGAAATTTAGACTTTCATAAAATGTTTGTCTCAAACTTTCTCAAACATTAGCCAGGTAAAGCTATTCTGGAATATTCAAAGATGGCTGCCTAGCGTCCGAAATGTGCGTTCATGGCTGCCTCGTTATTGGCGTGCGCAGCAGAAGTGTCTAACATCTAGTGGTGATGTGGAAATTAACAAGATGGCGCCTTTAACGGGTAGAGATTCACTGAGTTTTTACAGCGAATGGTTGTATTCGTGAATATAGCTTCAAAATGAGGAGAATCAATAACACATACTGTTGCGTCTGGGGTTGTAAGTCAACAGCAAATGTAGAAAACAGTATATATATGTATACATTTGCCAAGGATAAAACTTTAAACCTATTCCCTCAATTAACCTATTTTCTTCCTTACCTACATATTTGTAGATATCAGCTAGCGTAACATTGAATGTCATATTCATTTTGAGTACTGGAAAATCAAAATTCTCAAAGCAGCACAAGCTTAGCAAGCTGTAAAATACCCGTTATCTCCGCCATTTCCAACAGATGATAACGCCATCTATAGGCGGCTGCGCACGCGAATATTAAAACCTTTGTGGAAAAGCGGTTTGTTCATGTGTCTCCTATTGATCTACAGTCTTAATCTATTTATTCTATTTGGTCAAAGACCCACCTGATAAGTCAGTAAATCGCTGGCACAATTTCAAGCAATACGAAATGTGTGTTGCACCAGAAGGGTGCGCGAAGACCCTCGACGTCGAATGAAAGTGTTGCAAAATTTATTACAGCGTCGTGCAATTCAGAGAAATCAACTTACGTCCCCTCTCTCTCTTAAAATATATGACTGTTGCTTTATTTTTACTCTTTACTTTGATAAAAGATAGTCTCTATCTAAAACGTCAACTATATCCAATTTTGGATTAGTCCGGGGTTTTTGTATCTTTCTTTTCTTCTATATCCGACATTTAAAAAAGCAGTGTAGTGATATAACAGAAGTAAGCAGGAATGAGTGCTCTAAATTCCATTGTCTGCTTCTGTGTATACAGGGTGAGTCAGAAGTATGTTACCCCCTTCCTGTCTTGGAAGTTACGCAAATTCCAATACAGGGAATGAATAGGAACTTGAGGATGCTCTATCTGATGGAGCACCTTTCATCATCTCAAATATGCAAATTAGGACACATCCAAATTCTATCTCGAAAACCTTAAGAGATAAACAAAAAATTCCAATTGCACATTTGTTCAACAGCAAATTGCAAACAAAACAAAGATTGAACGTCAATTTCTCAGTTAGTACTAAGTGAAACTGTTTGAAAAATATTGCGTTATGTTCCTGCCATCGAGGCATTTAATTTAAGTATTTTTTGTATTCTCTTGGCACCTCGAAGTGGATGGCCCTCCGTTCTGGTGATCAGCCAGAATGCAACCTTATCATAGGTTGTTGTAGGTCTGTCTCGGCCATTTCTGACTCCAAGCTTCACTTATTGTAGAATGCTCGTCTCTCGCGTTCCGGACTTTCGGCTTCCCGAATGTAGTACAGGGTGATTCAGTCAATTTCTGACCATTTCAGTACTATGGTTTATTGACCCATTAATGTTTACAAACTTAGCATTTCAGTATGATATTTTAGGCAGTTCGGAGTTTTTATTCCCGTGGAAAAGTCTTGATGATATGCTCAATGTGGCCATCACGAACGTTTTGAACTGCTCGCAGCCGAATGGTGAAGTTGTTCATAACTCTATCCAGGATTTCTGCATCCACAAGGGTGCAGCAGTCGACGATGCTTTGTCGCAGCTGGTCTAGGGTTCTTGGTGCTGTAGTGAACACACTGTCTTTAAGGAACCCCCAGAGATAAAAATCACATGGGTTTAGGTCAGGACTCGTAGGGGGCCAAAGAAAGCCACCCCCGAATCGATCTGGAAACCTGTTTGAAATGACACGATTTCCGAATTTCTGATTGAGAAAGTCTAGCACTTCATTAGTAGTGCGAGGCCTAGCCCCATCCTGTTGAAACCATTGATGTCGAAGCGGTATACGCCTCCTTCGCAGCTCGGGGATGAAGAAGGTTTCCAACATGTTAAGGTAAGCCTGTGACGTTACGGTGCCCTCAAAAAAGAACGGACCAATGATGCCTCTTTTGGAAATCGCGCACCAAGCCATAACCTTTCGTGGATGAAGAGGTGACTTATGGATCTCATGAGGGTGCTAGGAACCCCAAAAACGAACGTTGTGTTTATTAACGTCACCTGACAGATGGAAGAAGGCCTCATCTATCACCCACAGGTTGTCCACAATGTCCTGATTGGCTTCCATTTCTGCTCCAAACTCCATCGCAAATTGTTGTCGCTTCTGTCTTCCAGTGTCTGTTAACTCCTGGTAAACATGGATCTTATACGGGAACAGGTGTAAATCCTTTCTCGTGGTATACGACAGCCCTTCTTCAATGGATAGGCGGCGAACAGATTTTTTGGTAGGGGAATCGACCAACCTTGTGCGAACATTTTCGACAACTTCGGCCGTTCGAACCGAGCTTCGCTCCCGCCTTTTTTCTTGCCTTTAACACATCCAGTGGCACGAAATTGCTTGACAAAATTCATGATTGCTTGCCTGCCTGGTGCGTCTCGACACTTACACTCCTTCCGGAACTTTCTTTGCACGATTACATGTGATTTTGTCTCGAAATACCATTCGACAACCTTGCATTTCTGCTCTGTTGATAAAGTGGGCGCCATTTTTCAACAATACGATTTTCATGCAGCGCCGTTGCAACAATACAAACTCTAAATATTTAGAAATTCGATATGGCGCTCATATTCTTTCAATTGTTTATCCCTAATGCACGTCATTCGAGTGAAATCAAAGTCAACTAGAAAGACAGGCCGGGATACTAAAAAGTCACGTGACCAAAGTAGGTCGAGCAACAATCCAATCTTCATTGTTTCTAACAAACGAAAAAACGCTGATTGTTGAAGTCCAAGATGGAAACAATGAAGATTGGATTGTTGCTCGATCTACTTTGGTCTTGTGACTTTTTAGCGCCTCGGCCTGTCTTTCTCGTGGGCTACGAGTGAAATGGTCAGAAATTGACTGAATCACCCTGTATTATGAAAATCCGGCCGTGAAGTGATGTAGTCGGCCAAAAAATATCTCGCGAAATGATACAAAAAAACACGTTAAATAAAATGTCTTGAAACCACGAACATATCACAGACTTTTCAAACAATACACTTAGTTTAATCTTGGTAGCTAGAATTTTGGGCCACCTTTATTATTCTGTTATTATTCATTACCATAAATCATTTTATAAAAATAAGACATCGTAAGACAAACTGTAATTAATAAACTTTTCCTTGTAAAAAGACAATCAAATTATTGAGAAATTTCATTCTAATAATCTAAAATTATAGATATTTAATTCAGATCTAAAGTAACCTTAGCCAAAAGAATTAAAAAAAATTAATATCGGCTAGATAATGATAATGATAGAGTTGCTTTCTAAATGGTTTTTTTTAATATTATTTGACTCTTCTAACAAACTCTTTATATGGAAGATCTCAGAAAGCGATGAGAATTCAACTCAAAATCAAGTTTTTGGTAGTTTTTTACGTACAAAGTACTCCAAAGTTTTGTTTCCCGTGACTGTTGATCTATTTGATGCGCTGTTTTGCACCTTTATGCTCCAAACAGATCTCAGAAAGGTATTTTAAACAAACATTTCTAAGCATTTATGGTTTCTAACTTGTATTTGATAAATGCAATTAAATTTTATGAATTGCACTTTCCTTCTTAAGAGATATGTTTGCTGTTTATAACTTTCTTGATATATAAAAACTTTGTTTTCTTCTGCGTTGAGGCTTTAACAAAAGTTAATGGAAAATTTTCAGAGTGGAAAATTTCACGATTACATTTTCATTCAATACATTATATGGAGAAGAAAAGAAATATAATTGAAAAACAGTATATACATTTTATTTTTTTAGTATTTTTACCTCAATTACCAACAGGTGGTGGGACGCCATGCTCCAATTTTCTGTATTGTATTGTAGGTTATGCAATTCAAAGCCAGTGCGTTAAATGCACCGAATACCCTACTTCAGTCATTTGTAGTACACTATATTATACCGAATTTAATACCAGGTCTGCGAAAAATGGATTAGAAAACACAATTATTAATTACATATTTAAATGTGTATTTGCATGATCTCATTTTGTATACGATCTAAATGTACAAAGCTCCGAGGAGTGGAGGGGAGGTCTTAAACCGTTAGATGAGAACTATGGCGACTGCTTCTCTCTTCAATAATGCAATGTTTTGAAATTTTACACAGTTTACGTTCCCTTGAACCCTCCCCCCACCCTTTTCCTTACAGCTCTTGGAACCATGAGGCTCTATGATGTCCGCGAAGAGTGGGAAATCTCTTTCCCACTGGAGTGGAAGTGGCAATTTCCTTTCTGAAAACTTTTTACATTACAACATTTTCAAGGCAACTTTAGTCTGAACCAGAAACATCTCAATTGCTATCGTGTATGTTTTATAAATTTTTAAAATTTTGATCTAATCATTGTTCCCACCTTTCTCCCCTTTATCTTTAACGAACATTTCCTTTTTAAAAAATAAAAATAAAAAAAATTCTTGTGGGTTCAATAAAGAACACTCGTGCAGACTTTTACGGTGCCATCATCATCCTATATGAAAAGTAGGGCAAGAGGGGAAAACGTCCCTTTGTACTTTCGAGAATATTTCCAGGCACAAAGTAAAATGAAATTTTCTGAAAACGTTTTAGGATAAATTTTTGAAGGGCTAGCGAAAAAAAGAAAGCCAAAAAAAAATGCGCCTTTTGTTACGTTTTGTAGCTGGAAACGTTCCAGAAACGCTTTCTACGTTATGAATGGCGATTGATTACAAAGGATCTTCAGACAATTACAATTATTGATAGGTGCCATTAATTAATGTCTCGAAATCTAGTTCACAGCTCCACCTTTTCCTTTCTGATAAGATGATAAAAGGGATCCTTTTTTTTTCTCTGTCATAAACATTGCATCTAATCTAAAATGAAATGTATTCCCATCAATTCAACGTTTATCAAAATACATTCGTCATTCATCGCCGTTTAAAAAGCAATGTGTGTGTGTGTGTGTGTGTGTGTGTGTGTGTGTGTGTGTGTGTTTGTGTGTGTGATATGGGGCGATTTTATTACAGTAATCGAATGGAAAAGTAATCCATAATAATTTCATAAGAGAAATGGATTTCCTTTCTTAAAGCTTTGGATTGCGTGCGTGTCAGGAAGAAGCAACCGTCCTCTATTCTTGAATGATACCGTAAATTAATGAAAGCAACATAATGGATAAGTTTTAATTAAATATAATTGAAGGCTATTCTTAATTGAGTGTTCTTTTTCGTCGAATATGAAGATGACGAATTTAAGGAACGGGATAGCTAAAATATACAAGGATACTTTTAATGGAAGTTGAACAGTATTCTTAATTGCATACTTAATTACTCATATTGCTATTTTTAATCTCTCTATTTATTTTTCTTTTATGGACTTATATGGGGAAAAATGAAATTAAAATAAAAGTTCCTATTTATAAAGTAGAGATTTTTTTATATAGGGATCTTTAAAAATATCAATCCATTCTAACAGAAAACATATCCAGTAAATATTAATAAAGTTTATTCTCTACATACACAAAATATAAAAATTAAAAATTAAAAAAAAATACCACTGGCAGTGTTTTTAATTAGTTCATGAAATGATCACCAGAATCCTCCACTGCCATTATTGCTTTTACTATCTCGCGACTTTTATTCCTGTTATCGCTCAAGAATGAGCACAAATTAACCTTAATTTAAAAATATGAGTTCTTCTAAATTAACGCACTCTCTCTATTCAAAAGTATAACTTAAATACAGATACAGCATGTTTCGAACTTATCGAGTACATCACCGCAGAGATGACGAACAATAAATTGTTGCGGGCTTATTTATTGATATTACAAAAGCCTTTGACTCAGTGCCAATCCCTGTACTACTCTCTAAACTGCAAAACCAATACTATGTTAACAGGCCACCTTTGGTGTGGCTCTCTAGTTTCCTTACTGATAGAAGATACTTCATGAGAAATGCTGGGATTATGTCAACCACCATCTTTAGGAACCGTGGAGTACCACAGGATTCGATATTATCTCCATTATTATTTGTTTTGTTCATTAACGATCTTCCAGTCAACTTACAATTTGTTAAAGTGATTATGTACGCAGACGACGTGGTGCTGTTGACAGCAAATAATGACTCTAATGAACTTATAGATGCTCTTAATCCCGCATCTTCTGCACTATCTGATTGGTCCATTATCAACAATGTAAAAATTAACATTACTAAAACGAAACTCATGCTATTTTATCAGCGGAACAAGAGATCCGTTACAGATGCTCCAATTGTTTTGCTAAATAACGAACCTGTGGATCTTACAGACTCCTTTAGATATTTAGGTCTGGTGCTTCTTCATGATCTGTTTTGAGACCGCCAAGTTGAGATCTTAATGTCTAAATTAAATCGTCATATGGAGTTAATATCCAGGTTATACTACTTCCCTAGAAATATATTATTGTTACTGTACAACCCTTGGTAACAGTCAAACCTCTGCTACGGTATTTTGTTCTGGGGAACCACTTCTATGACAAATCTTCCTCGAATTTCAAAAGCGTTTCCTTCGAGTTATTAAATGTCCCCTCAACTACCTCGGTTTCCCAATATTTTAAAAATTTTAGCATACCAATCTTTCAATTAATTAAACAGCAGATATGTTTTTTTGGTTACGAAGTTATTAATTCAATATTAGTTGTATCATCCCCTATTGCTTTATTTTGGTTTCATGACAGACATAATTATTCAACCTGCCAATCTAGGAATCAACGCGTACGCAATACATACCTAAAACCAGCAGAAATTACCGGAATAGCTGCATATCTCATCTTGGAATTGCCATTTGGGCCTCTTTGCCACAAGAACTTCGGCAATATGTATCCAGATGTTCCCGATGTTTCGGCAATAAGCAATAATTGGTGACTGTCTTTTATTTTTCTTGATTTTATACTTGTATTTTAACCCTACAATTTTTAACTTCTTTTAACTGTTAATGAACCTAACTATTGATGTTAATTGCACAAGTTATTTATTTATTATAACCCTTTTTGATTATTTATCTGTTACTTTATTTGTATTATATTGGTTGTCCCCCGGGATCTTCACTTGTCGGTCATTGACCACCCCAGATCCTGGGCTGCATTGTAATATTCTAACATTGTAAAATAAAATAAATAAAAAATACACAAGAGTCCAAATTACTGCTTTCCTAAATGAGGGGTGCTAATAGTTTGCTAAAGTAGTCTGATGTGCGCAGTCAATAACGACAATTCTATTGAAAACTCAGATACTTGTATAAACCGATTTTGAACCTGTCAAATGACTATTTTGTTCCATTAAAAATAATATAGTTTTTCTACTTAATTGGCATTGAGTTTTCATTGAAGAGAACTCATTTTCTTTCGATGAGACTGTCGAGTTGTTTGCCGTAGATGGTAATGCTATAAGCTATAAAGTGCAGAAAAATATTCAGACATTACCACCTCGTACGGATTATTATGATAACCTTTTCAGTACTTCGTTGGGCTACCTTTTGCCTTTAATAATGCGTCGATTCTTCTTAGCGCGTATTCCATGAGATTTGAATAGATAGGTAGTTTGTGGAATCCGAGACCATGCTTAACGAATAGCACTTTCCAGTCGAGAAATATTTGATGGTGATCAGGTGGTCATAAGAAATTGGCCACTCACAAGTCAGTGTATAAGTTAATCTGTTGGAAGCAGAAAAGTCCAATGCTGTAATGTTTTCGTTTTTTTATTTTTTTATTTTTTTTGACGTCCCGATATACGTCTACGAGAACATTAAATAAACGTATGGTGTCACGCTTAGTCATCGAGAAGGCCTCTTGCCAATTTCTTAACTTTAATTAATAAGAAAGTTTTACATTTTTTTTAATTTTTGAGGCTGTTTTCTTAATATATCGCATGCATCCGGTTTCTGCTACTTTTATATACATTTTTTAATTAAGATGTGGACTTCATACTATCCAGAAAAGCCTTATCCTTCTATCAGATAATTGATTAGTAAAGCCAAAATTTATCACCTTTTTCAAAGAGAAAAGCAATTTAATAAAAATTTAAGAGCTCTTTAAAGAGGTGAGTTAGTCGGATAGACAATAAACCAATGAAAGTGTAACGAGATTAATTTATGTTGAGTTTTCTGGGGAAACAAGCGAGTTTATTTAACGTTAAGCTCCATGAAGTTGGAAAATAAGAAAAAAAATCAGAGCGTGACAGGGGCAACACTCCGTTGGTAATCAGCTTATATCTGATGTAATTGAATTTTATCATTCAGTTCACTATTTCTGTGTTTAAAAATATACCTCAGCGATTACAGGTAATCTATAGTGGCAATAATTTATAAACTGGAATGTCATCTGCGAAAATTTATATTGGGAAATAATCCTCCCATTCAGGAAGTGGACCATTAATTAAAGTCTAGAATATCGATGAATTATAGTGGGGATTATAATAGAACGTGTATGCATATATAGATTATTTATACGCAGAAACACGAGTTTCCACTTCGACCTTTAAAGGATTCCCTCCCACTAGGAAGCGGCTGTTAAGCTTGTTTTGTATAGTTTTATCAAAATAGACATCGCTCGGCTGATTCAAAATTTCCATTATGGACAGCTGTTTCAGAACAACATGATTGCAACGTCGACTGTTGTTGTTGTTGTAAGTTATTTTTTAATATTTTCTAATGTATCCAGAATTAAACACTTAAGCAATTAGCTTGAGAAGGTAAGCGAGCTGCTGAAAAATCAATTTGTTACCATCTAGAGACTATCGAGATCGATTTTCTAATGTTTTTCTTTTCGGTTCCGCACTTTTTCATTTTGAGCTTATCACGCTTCGGTGATAAAAGGGTTCGCTAATTAGACGTGAAGATTAAAAGGCAGACGATTCAAGGTGGCCACTCTCTATTGTTTTTTATTGTTGTTATTCTATATGCCATCGCCTCGTGTGAGATAGCAGATAATAAATCTTAACCAACTGGATCTCTTTCGTGGTCTAACAATGATTATGCCAGGTTTCGTTCAAAAACAAGTGGAGCAAGGGTGGAGGAGGAGTGCTTTTTTCCACCGCGCCTGTTTACCCTCGTGAAGGCTTAAGTAAGCACCGTTTGTTCCGGGGTTGGGGACTAAAAATAGACTCTCGGCGATGTCAGCAAAGAGCTAAACGAGGATCATCCCGTTCATTTTCGGCTCATTTGTTCGGATGGCGACACCAGTGTCACCTGTTACACACGCACAAAACATACACCAGAGTAGAGAGATAGAGGAAAAAGGTTGGCAAACAGAGGAAGAAGGTTGGTTGGGGGAGGAGGAAAGAGAGAAGGTCGCTCTCAAGAGGAAAATAGCGTTCAGTTTTATAATGATTACGCTTTTCATTCAGGCTCGTAACAACGTAGAAAAAAGACGTAGGTGGTTTAAAAAAATCTATCTTCTTCTATCCATTAACGAGCAGGATTCGAGTTGGGTCATTCAACTAAGGAAGCAAAAATACTATTCTGAAAAATTAAAGAATCGACCACAAAAACATGCTGCGTGTTTTTACGTCATTGTGTGGCATCTAATGTCCGAAACATAATGGCTATGTCTCTGTCTTGTAGAAGTGCGAGAAGAGAGGATTCTCTGAAATAGTTGTGAAAAAGGGAACTTTGAGATAGGGGTCTGTGAAGATCCACTACCTTGAGAATGGATTCCATCGTATTTTTCAGTATCAATATGTTAGAAATTTAACAGTAAATTTGTAAACTATAATAATTTTGAAAATATTATTATGAGCATGGTTTAAAATTCCTCAGCAGTTGTAATTAATCTTGAGATATGCAAAGTGAAGATTAACGCTGTGTTACAATCATATTTATTTAATTAAAGCTCACAAAACCACAACAATAAAAATGTATAGTCTATGGCCGAGAATTTGGCATCTCATATACAGGGTGTTTCCTGCGATATTACACACTCACTAACGCACAATGCTCGCCCTCCCAACTAGAAAACCATTTCGAATTCTGATAATAATTTCCTGTTACAGGAGATATCGCAGTAGTTATTCATGCCATCTATTTTTGTAGCAACTGAATATATCTACAGCATGTTCACACTGATATTTTGATATATTATGCTGATATTTTAAACTTATAGTAATACACGCCTGTAACGAGACTCATTCGTAAAGCGCTCTGTGGAAGCCGCGCTATAAGAAATTTAGAATTCGTACCGTCTTATAAAAATCTCGGTATTAGTAAAGAAAAATCAAATTAATTCGTAACGCATTATATGGAAACCGCATTACATAGGTAATTTTGCAAAGTATTTGGAAGACAGTCATGCGAACACGTGACCGTCCATAATATCGCGAGCTGTTTGTGCCATCTGTTATAGTATTGCATGGTTTCCAATTTACAGGAGAAATCCTAGATAACGGAAACTTAAAAATTGCTGTGTAAGTGCATGAAAAAAAACCAGGAATTCTCCATTGTTTTGATCAAATTGCTGTGAAATTGAAAATTTCATGCTATATGGAGATTGCTTACAATTAATCTAAATTGCGTTGTCGGTCGCTTCACCTGAAAATTCCCACGCCCAATGCAAAAATACCCGACCCATAGAATAAGAAACCTGATCGTGATGAGGTAAAATGGAGTTCCTACTTAGTATCTATACTTCAAATATAATTTTATTGTATAATTTTTATTATATGCTAATTTTTATGTATAGGATGAGGAACAATACTATAGAATGTAAAATTTTAAAGAAAAGATTATTTAGTCCCAGATCGTGCTCTTTAACATTTGAGTCGTATGTTCATATTTAACAGTAACCCCCCCTAGTCACGTATTCCTTCATTAGTTACCATTAACGCTACGACAATATCCATGTTGAGTCTATTGCGATTTGAAGTATTTGGCGTAAAGATCTTTGAACAGAGGCATTGGAAAGTGGAAGTACCATAAGCAGTTTAATAACCTTCTGCAGGTTTGGGAACGCAGTTAGTCCAGTAGCTGATTTCATGTTAAAAACTACTTTCTAAAGGGCGAGTCAAAAGTAGTACTTTCTAAATACTTTCTAAAAATATTTCTCTGCTGGCTTGGATGAATCTACAGGGCGAGTCAAAAGTCGCAGTACACCCTGTTTTTTCGAAAACCTTGCAGGAATTGGGAAGTCGGAATATTCCAGTAAGGTATGGGTGAGGTGGTGTATTTTTTTACGGTATGTACCGAACATGGCTGTCATCTTGAAATCGGCCATCTTGAATCTAAGTCAGTTTTTATTAATGGAAAGGGGGCCGTGTGATATATTAGGAGGAACGAATTCTAGTGCAAGAGAATTTTCAAGCATGTAGGCCAATAAGGAAAAAGCGGGCAGAGAACTGGAGATTATGTTGAAAAGTAAAGAAAAGTTTACACTTGTCTGTTCTGTATCAATAAATTTGGATTTGTAAAAAACCCTCGTAAAAAACTTTCAGTATGGCCCTCGTATAAGCTTGAAATAATAAAGCTAAATTTCTTTTCTGTATCAACATAAAAAATCTGTTTAAAAATAACATGAACTTATTTAAATTCAACGTATCTCTCTAAAGTCCTAAGTAACTCCGAGTTTCATTAAAATTCATAAAAGCATCGAGGTGCCATGTGCGAAAATTACTAAAAGCAAGCCAAAAGTTAATTTTCCAATGATTTCATTTGTTCAAGATTTTAATGAAAGACTTTTGCTATCAAAATAAAACTTAAACTCACGAAATATGTGCGACTAGTGGCATATAAAAAATTCAGCTTGAAATGAAGATGCAGATAGAAGCTCGAAATACATAGCTCCAATAATTTTATTTTATTTTATTTTATTTTATTTTGGATGAGAGTTGACCTATAGGAACAGCGGGTTCTGGCAGAAAAGAATTTCCGTACTCAGTATGCGACAAGAGACTTGAGTGGAATCCAACACTGAGTGGAAGTGGACTTCAGCGTCGTTGAACTCGTTTCCTTTCAACCATTTGATCATCTATTTTAACGTGAGAATACCTTAATTGGAAGGGGGGCGAAATTTGATTTCCTTTTAATACTTGCTGACATTTTCCTACTGAATGGCACTCCTTTTTCTTTGTAGCAACAATACATTCATCTTTTTGCAGCGAACCTGGAAATAGAATTTCTAATTTCGATTAAATATCCGCACAAAGAGCCACGCGTTCATTAAGCATTTCCTCCATGAATACGCAGGATATGCTGCAATTCGCGTGTGAGTGGATCCATAAACTAATTTTGCTGCTTGCACTGATGGGATGGTTGAATTAGAAATTGAAAATAGATTTCCAAATGGGTCACCATACATGGTTACTTCATCGGATAAATTGATGCAATTTCTTCAAATGCGTAACTGTTTCCTTTTCTTTATTTTTATGCTTGCGGTGCGTCCTTGGATCTTTCTAATAGGTCTCGGAACAAAGATATTACATGAAAAAACGGATGGAAGAATTCCGCGACCTGGATTCGACCCAGGGACCACGACTATCCAGCTCGTTGCCTCTACCAGCTGGGTCACCGGGAACACGGGACAATCAGGCTGTCTTCAAGTCTTCTAAAGACTACAGTGGCAGTCAACCTGGGGGCCAATGATAGGAATGTTTGGAGCTATAACTCCAGTTCCAATTATTTTCTTATGAGTTTCATCAGCTTTCTTAATGGTTTGGAAAGGAGGAATTCCCTATCTGGGCTGCCCTATCATTGGACCTCCACGTTGACTACCCTATCTTTAGGACACTTGGAGACAGTTTGACTGTCCCGGGTCCGCGGTGACCTTTGTTCGAATCCAAGTCGCGGAATTTTTCCATCCGTTTTTTCATATAACATGTTTACCTTATGTTTAGAGCGTTAACTTCAGTTCCACTTTATTACTTTCTTAGGACTCGGGATCCTTAAGGTCGGACAGGTAGAAAGTGATTTAAACAAGGCTAGATTTCGATCTACTTGTAAGTCATGTAGATAAGATTCTTATCTATTATTATTATTATTATTATTATTATTATTATTATTATTATTATTA
>JAHWFO010090254.1:559765-576402 GCA_023313115.1 Rhysida immarginata | reverse complement strand
TATTATTATTATTATTATTATTATTATTATTATTATTATTATTATTATTATTTTCTAGTATTATAATAGAAAAAGTACTGTAATCGTCTTTGGACCTTGAGATTTGGACCTTGAGATATGTGTGAACACGATAACTCTAAAACGCAACAAGCTAGAGATGGATGAAATTTGATATGTCGTCCTTATAGCAAAATTGTAGAACTTTTGGACTAAATCTCTCAACTGAAGTGGTAATTTGCCTGTATTCCTTTTCACGGTTGCGTGGAAAGCGAATTGCCCCAGGTAATAATCGATATGTAGTAACAATGTAAAGCGTCAATTGCATTGCATTGTTACTCCAAATCGATTAGTGCCTGAGCCACACTAGACATAAGGCCTGATACAACACCACCTCTACTCATCATTGTTACATCATCATTAGTCGACCACAGTTAATCCTATTACTACCAACCACGGTCTATAGATATTCATGGTCATCGAGCTTCGGCCATTTCCCATTGTTTCGAGAAGCTAAGGAAAACAGATCGCCCCAGGTGCCGCATAGATCGCATCAGGGCCGACCGTGACCTGCGATAGAGGTTTTTCATTGAAACTGAAAATAAAAGTAAAGTTTCTGTCTGTCGATAGGGCGGCGCTGAAGGCGTTTTTGGGCCGTTTGTACATGCAGCGCCACTTTTCAATTGTGTTCCCGCCCTATTGGGAGCTAGAAACTTTAGCTTCATTTTAACAAAAGAGCTCGATGACCATGAATATCTATAGACCGTGCTACCAATAATAAACCCTAAATTTGGTCGACTAATGATGATGTAACAATGTATAACGTTTCCGTTTCAGGCATTCTGTCTAGGAGGTATTGGCCTGAGGCAATATACTTGCCACGCAGCGTGAGAAAGTATAAACACATTCTCGATTTTCTTCACTTAAATAGGACTTTAAATAAAGGTAATAAATAAATCTAAGCCTTTATAATGACGAAAGACATTAGATATCAAATTTCAGCCGAATCGCACAAACAGACAGGGTAATTTACCTCAACACCTACTTAACATTTTTCATATAAGCTAGCTCTTTAAATGGATAGAAATGAATGAAATTTATACAGCCCTTTATAATTATAAAAGATAATTGCATATAAACTTTCAAGCGAATGGTGCCAGCGGAACTGGTATTTTTTTATACGTGAACATTTTTTTCGTATTTTTTGGAATACTTATAAAGTTACTTCCCACGATACTTAACCAAGACATGACTATACGCTGTCCAACGAAAGAAAAACTGGGCGTGTCTAATTAAATTCCCAATTTCAATTGTTAGACATTGTTCCCAGTTTCAATTGTGTTCTATTCCATTTTGAAAAATCAGTAAATGCATAAACTTTGCTATAGTCGGGCGATTATAGGAAGACACATGGCCACTCCCATTTAAACGTTGTCATTTGCCCAACGCAACCAATGATCTTTAACAATGATTAACAATTGAAATGGGAAATTTAACAAGACACGCCCAGTTTTTCTTTCGTTGGACAGAGTATAGTTACATCGTCATAGCGGATAGTGACGAGGCTAACGAGAAAGACAGGCTCCGGCACTGAAAAGCCACCTGACCAAGATGGGTCTATTAACAATGTAACTTTCATTGTTTCCATCTTGTATTTTAACAATCTGTGTTTTTTCCTTTGTTGGATATTGCATTTTATAACGAAATTTTTTTTCACTGAGAATGTGAATTTCCCTGAAGATAGTCATGAAGTGTATGAAGAAGTTATGTTAATCGAGAACATTTAATTACAAGAAACATAGGCACATTTTTTTTTATCACCGTTATAAATAACATTCTTAAGTGAGAGTATATGAGAAAGTCAAGGGGAGAATGTACATATTTTATTTTTTATAAACTGTAAAATTAAAAGTCAATATTTTATATACTTCTTTTCAGCATAATTGGAAATCGTATTTTGCGAGTTATTTTCTTATTCCATTATGGAGTTCTTGTTTCTAGTATTTTCTCA
Source organism: Rhysida immarginata (assembly GCA_023313115.1). Lineage (NCBI taxonomy): Eukaryota > Metazoa > Arthropoda > Chilopoda > Scolopendromorpha > Scolopendridae > Rhysida > Rhysida immarginata. Next base: position 574,394 of record JAHWFO010090254.1, on the reverse strand, counting down.
GGAAACCATTTTGCTCCTTGTAAGTTGGGCGAAATGAAACAATTAATAATCAAAACATTAAAATTAGTAATTAATAATATATACTAATATTTAACAATGAAACTTAGACGAATTTTTTCAGAACTAACATAAACATAATACTATTTCTGCTATTAAAATCTAAAAATTAATAAATGACATTCTTTTTCCGTGACACGAAATCTTTATCAGCCAAACTTCTGATTGCTCTGATTTAAAAATCACTGCTCTGATCACAGCCGAAGAAAAAGCCGAGTCAGTCAAGACAACAAGGGCCAAACAATGACAAATAAATAAATAAAAAAAAAATTAAAAAAATAAATATTATACAAATAATAAGCTACAAAGAGGAGTTACCATGTGATCTAACCAAATATATTACGCATGAAAACACGTCTAGGATTATTAAAAGGATTAGTTCTCCATTTTATCGAAATTTCTAGCAAATTATAGTTCCTTTAGGATAATTGGAGACGTACGTATATAATTACATTTAACAAATCACCAACCCGCATTTGGCCTCTTAACACACCAAGCAACGTATTAAAAAGAACATTTTTAACTATAATATTAATATTAAAAATTTCCTTAAACGTATATTATTATTAAAAGTATGAAAACGCCTCTTTAAAAAATTTTTAAAATTCAAAATCTTCCGTTTGCATAAATAATAATAATATGGCTAAATTACTTTTTATTAAAATTATTTTAAAATATTTCGTCTAAGAAAAACGCACTTAATTTTCGTCAGAGAATTCAATAGTTTTCGAAGATTCGAGAAAGAGAAGACGCGCATTTCGAAAAGTTTTTGCTGCAAGGCACCAAGGAAATGAATGCAGTCCACGTGATGTTACAGGCACGCGAAAGGCTTCGTAAATGAACTCTATTGCCTAGGGAACTAAGCGAAAGTCAACCTTTTGCCTCACTGATTCCTATTAAATTGCAGGTATACGATAGTGCGTCAGTTAAATAAAGCTATTGTTCACCAAATTGTTGCAAGTTCTATAAGCCAAGGGGCTCCTTCACAACGAATTCGATCTGCGGAAGATAGGTGGGGTAGAGTGGGAGAGGAAAAAAACACAACCTTAAATCCATTTGCGAGCGATGATTAAGATCCCCCTTTTAATGAGAGAAAAATGAATAGGTGAGGGAGACATCCGATGCTAATTGATGCGCGTGCCTGGCAAATCACATGGCATCTCCACTGGTGGTTGCTCCACTCCCCGCACACAAATGAAGTTTGTTTAACAAGCCGAGAACAAAGAGAGCCTGAGTCGGTCATGTTTCAGAGGAAAGTCATTCTATAATGGATGTTGTTAAAGATGAATCTACAGAATTTCTTGTGGAGAAGCGAGAGAATTGAATAGCTTGTTTACAATAGAACTTTGAAAATTCGCAAAACATGTTTTTTATTAATAAGTTAATGAATATTTACTAATACTTAATTTTCGCAATGAAACCAAATGGACCCTAGGCTTCCGAAATCTTATTATCCATGTATCCGCACTTCGCAACTCCTCAGGTCTCTCTCATGCACTTTTCATGCACTTTGTCATTACATGCAGAGTTTCACCAAAAGAAATGTTTTAAACTTTCAAAAATACAAAAGTTTAAAATTAAACAGTTTAAAAATGTTTAGTAAACGAAAGAATTTGAAAATAACTTCGGGTGCTACTCTCCGAGCCGATCGTTTCAAGCCTAACACACTAAACAAACAAACGCTTCTCTGTCGAGCGTTTTCATGTATTTGATGAATCTCATGTGCGCCTTCCTCGTGAAGTTGCGTGAGTGAGGAGCGGGCTTCTTGTCTCCATAGCGACCGACGACTAACCAATGATAAGGAAGCCTGTTTGCGCTGCATTCTGGTCAAAGGCTATTTTTTGTTAATGCCCTGGCTTTTCTTCCCCTTCCTCCCCCACCACCCCTCCTTCGGAACCTCGTAACAGTCGCGTGGAACGTGACTTGATGTCGCGTGTCGCTTCCTATCCACTATAAAACTGTCAGCCGGCAACCCTGCAACTTCATTCCCCATCGGATCTTCACTTCGGCTGCACACAGCCCTGCTTCCTCACAGTCTCTCAGTATTCTGTTCACCACCCGCCTTTCACCGGCTTCCCTCCTTACAACATCAACAACGGAGCTCGAACCCAGGACGCTTCCTCAACTCGACAAGATGTTGCATTACATTATAGTGGTAAGTTGCTTTGACGAATCTTTATAATTATCACTTATCAAGCTCTATCTATGAGATCGTTGTGAGGGATGGGGTGAGACTTCGTCTGATTAGAAAGGAAAGGTAAAAGGGGAAAGAGCTGTTTGTGTGTGTATTTTTAGAGAAAGGTTGCGCCTTGCGGTCACATTTTTTTTTCCCACCCTTTGGGATTCTAATAACGTCCAAAGAAGTTTCTAATTAAACACGGAAAATTGGCTTCGGAGCAACAAAGGGGAAGGAAGACAATTGGTTCAGGTTGCTCGTCTTGGTCTTTTAATATTTACACAATTGAAGACGTAGGCGACTATTTCAATAAACATCTCTAAAGAGTTGTTGTTGTTTTTTTTTTTAATTCTAAACCGAACATTCATTTAAAAGTTTAAAAGTTAAAAGTCGGTGGTTGTTAGGGGTGAATAATTAAAATTTAATTTTCTCGGCGCGTCTTTGTTATTTTTTGCAAATACTGAGTGCTCCATTTAGATTATTATTATTATTATTATTATTATTATTATTATTATTATTATTATTAGTTAATTTATTTAATAATAATTCTAAGTTAATTGATATTTTTTGTTGACAACAGCAGGTTTTTTCCCGCCTCTTAGTTTCTTAATTATAATTGTTTTTACTACTTTTTAGCTTAGTTAGTTATTCTTATTCTGATACTTTTCATATTTTTTAAGTGTATTTTAACTGTGCGTCTGTTGTCCAATCTTATCCTTCAGTCTGTTCTGGTTTTCTCTTGTTTAGGTGTTCTGTTCTTTTTACTTAGTTATTTTATATGTGTTTTTCATCAACCCTATATTGGGCTTCAGCCTGTGCAGCCTGTTGGGGACAACACGGGGCTTTTTCCCTCCAGTGTATCTCGTGAGATTCCCCCCGTTGTTGTTACATTATTATTATTATTATTATTATTATTATTATTATTATTATTATTAGCTTTCCTTTTTTGATGAATAAACGTTATGAATGGCATGAAGACTATTTCTCTAAGTTCCTTTAAATGGCTGATTGTTTATTTCCCTAACTCCTGATCCATAAGCCAATGCTACAGATTTTGCGGGTATCTATAAAGGAAATCTTGAACATTTTCTTAACTTATGAACTTTTTGAAGAAAGAATTCCGTTACTATCTGACAATAAAATAAACTTTTGTAAAATAAACTTGAATGCAAATATTAGCTATACGCTCATTTTCTAAAATTTAATCAATGGATCTTTCAAAAAATAAATTGTTATACTACAGTCAAAATCTCTTCTACTAAAATATTAGACCTGTATCGAGGGATCCTTTTTACTGTGTTTGATTAGGTAGCAATTTAAAAAAAATGATTTGATTTATAATTAAAATCTTACTTGATTTCAAACAAAATCAAATATTTTTTTAAGAATCAAACAAAATATAATAAAGTTCTCTCAAACTTAATAAAATAAACATTAAATATAAAATTTAAGCTTTTATATAAGGTTTTCATTATGCTTTCCACTTCTCTGTTTTCATTTCTCATTAATGTTTACATTCTGATATTATGCACTTTTTGTTCTCCTTACATGTATTTAGACATCCTCTTACATTTTCCATTTCCCTTCTTGATGATATTGTAGAATTTTCATAAAATTTTCATATTTTAACAAAGAATTTATTTTTAACAATTGCAACATTAAAACTTGAAAACAAACAAAATAATTAAATAGTTTAAATAAAAAAAAAAAGATGAATATCTATATATTAAAGTTCCAAGGGTGATTCTTTCGACAGTTCGTTGGAGAAAATTACTGCATCTCTAAACTTCATTTTTGGTCTTAAATGAAAGATCTTAGTCTGTATATTTGTCAAAGTAAGTTTGTGTCCATACTTACTATTAATTAGCGGTAATTTACAATTCAAAATTGCTTACGCTGGCAAATCAAACAATCCTCTCCACAATGACCTCGCAATCAACAACATCGCTAGCATTGATGATCAAATTAACAACAATTACGTAAACAATTAACAACGACAACAATAAACAATAATACGGGCAAATAGATTTTTAATTAACCCAGCTAGCATGCTTACGTAATTCCAATGTAAATTCCAATACGTAATTCCAACATTAGGTCCATACGTTAGACTAACGCAGAAATGGTACGCTGTCTGATGGTTGGTTAACCGTTAGATCTGGGTTATTTTTAACATAATCCCAACATTAATATAACGTATTTCCAACAATTTTCTAACATAATTCAGACATTAATATAACGTATTTCCAACAATTTTCTAACATAGCCCTGACATTAATATAACGTATTTTCATCAATTTTCTAACATAACCCCAACATTAATATAACGTATTTCTAACAATTTTCTAAGATAATCCCAACATTAATATAACGTATTTCCAACAATTTTCTAACATAGCCCTGACATTAATATAACGTATTTCCATCTATTTTCTAACATAACCCCAACATTAATATATTATATAGAATTCTATAGAATATATTCCCAATGATTTCCTAACGTGATCCCAACATTAATATGAGAAACTGGAAAGGACTGTGGATAACGACATGACCAACTGACAACAACCTCTTGTCCACAAAAGAATTTTATTAAGCATATACGTATTTCGAACTCATTGAGTTCATTATTCAATGCCGATACAAAATTTGGTTGAATTACAGAGAATATATATAAGGGCCAGAGTGGCCATTATCCAATAAAAAGGTACAAATGTAAATTACAAAATAAAAAAAAAGACGAATGGGGGAAAAACAGTCTCTTAACATCAGAAGCGCGGACCTAGTAGAGATACTTCCTCCTGGTCGCGAACAATCGTTACAATCGATACCGAATGCCGATTATTAAAATTACAATGAATAAAATCAAAGAAAGTAAAAGATAAACGATGATACAAAATTAAGAAATATAGAAAATTAACTTGACTCTTTAAGCAATTTGATAAATGTCGAATCTCCTATCGGGCCTGCGTCTCCGTTTAGTAACAGGTCGGGGTCCTTCTTGGAAATCTCCAACTAGTGTTTTTCCTAGGAAAAATTATTCGAACAAATGAATACTCGATTTTTTTATCTGTCGATACTTTAAATAAATATCGAATAAAAATACAAATTCGCTAATAGTTTTTTATTTTATTGAACAAAATCATCAATTACACGAATTTTAAAGAGAACAAATTACAAAATCTAAATTTTAAAAACTATTGTTTACAAATTCCAGTATTTAACATGTAAGCTCTGTAAAAAATGCCAGAAATTCGATTCCTTGACGGTGAAATAATTCTTCCTGCTTGAGAAAATAAACATTCTGACGGAACAGAGGTTGAAATTAAGCTAATATATTTGTTTGCAATACTATAAACATTGGGATAGATGAATTCCAAAGCCTATGCCTAACCGTTCCTGGATGGTTGTCATATTTTCATCCCCCTAAAAGTAATTTGAAAATTTGATTACTCGATTTTTTATTCGAAAAAAAAATATCGGTTATTTAGTCGAATTTTTTTTCACGATTTATTCGATTAGTTTGGAAAAACCCTATCTCCAACGTCTCAGGTCGGGGTCCTTTTTAGCAGCATCTGTAGGAAAAAAAATATACATATAATAATTTGAAACTATACACTAAAAATTACAAAAGCATGCAAAATAATAATAATAATTCAGAATGGCCAAAATTCATAGTGTCCCAAAAGTACTGATCGTGGTGACGATGAATTAAATAAGCTATAAAAAATAATCTCATATTAAACGAACAGCTTCCATTATTATTAAATAAATAAACGTCGTTTTCTAATAATACGATCATTATTAATGACTCTGGACAAGTAATAATAGTCTTATAGGTATGTACAGTTTATCCTACTTGTTAAAATACAAGTAAAATTGTTATTTCTATTTGTACTCAAGCAAACACAAGGTAATATGAATTTCAGATCAAAAAAGATTGCATACCTTATATGATTATTCCGTAGGAATAAGAAAACAGCAATTTCTTAAAGAGAAATAAATATTGTTAATATGATGTGAAAATAGAATCCCACAAAATAAGTGTTAAATAGTTATACCAAAATACAAATAATTATATTGAAACATATATAATAGTAAGTTATAACTTACTTTTTTTCTTGGAGAAACAAAAAAGCAGGAACAAGCGTAGATGTCAATCTTCAATAGTCAGTCAGAGACGTTTGTAAAAGGCGTGCTTTCAGTCAAATTAGATCAGAGGCGCTTACTTTAACGGTCTCTGAATTAGATGCTGCATTGCTCTTCTGCGCATTTTTACTGCGCACATACGTCAATTAGTGAACATCCAATAATGGATCGCCATTTTATACGAGCCATGAGTGAAATTATATTACGATTTCCCAACGAGTACCAAACGTAGGAATTACTTAACATCTAACCGTTATCTAACCGAACACTTTAATAACAAGATCTGAACATTTCCATTCTCAGCTCTTACGGTTTACCAACCTAAATACCAGTTTCCAACGGAAATATAACATATGAGTGCTAGCTGGGAAGGAGATGGAGATGGGTTGTTTACCGTCAAATTTTGACGGGATCCACCGAGTATTTTATTAAATAGCTTTAGTTGAAATTTTTCTTTACAAATTATAATAGAAGATAAATTAAAATAAAATAAATAAATATATAATTAAAAAAAAAATATGTAGATCACCATTCAACTCAACCATCTTATACAATAATAGATTATTGGTGATATATACGAGGGTTGGGGCATAAGTCATGGCAACTATTATTTTTTATGAGAATTCAAGCATGGGTGGAAAATGTGAAATATACAGATGAAAGAGCAAGGAATGGACGAAATGTACGGACATTTAACAACACGCCAACACTTTGCTTCTTATGTTTATTAAGGTAGTTGACAACATTACCGGTTTCATGTTCTGGAATCATGAAGCCTGTAATGTTTCATACGTTTCATGCTTCTGGAAAATTTATTCTGGAACATGATTACAGATTTCATTTTCCAGAATAAGTAACAGAAATCAAAATAGAGAACGGCTGTTTTGATATATGAGCGTTGTTCAACTCGGCTTACATCCACCTTGCACGGCGGTTGACTGAGAACTGATTTAACATTGCTCTCTGAGCAATATCAGGAACTCACGGAGCCATCTAATGTTATGGAAACATACTACCAGTCACAGCTTCCTTGATACATATGACATTTTATGATACCATCCCTTAGCTCTGAGAAAAAAAAATAGTTGCCATGACTTATGCCCCAACCCTCGTATATTTATTATTATTTTTAAATTTATTTATTTTATCTTATCTTCTATTATAATTTGCAAAGGAAAATGTCAACTAAAATTATTTAAAATAATTAAATTAAATTAATATAAATTAATTTAAAATATTTTAGTAATTGCCAATTATCACTTATTTTTATTATAATATACTCGATATGTACGGACTCAAACATGGACAAAATCTTAATTAAGGAGAATTTTTTTACGAATCGACTTCTCATTAAGGCGAATTTTTTTTGTAAATCACTTGTTTGGGTCACTTTATTATATTCTGTTTAATTTTAAAAAATATCTAAAAAGTTAATAATCTAGAATTACAAATTAAAATATATTCAAACAATTTTAATTCAAATAACACAATTGGGTTTATTTATTTATTTATTTATTTATTTATTTATTTATTTATTTATTTATTACAAAGAAAGAGAATGCAACATTGGAATAGTAACTTTCTTTAAAGTTAAAACTCCTCCTAAGCCTAACATTCCCTTCAAATAATAATAGTAAAACAGGAAGAATTTATTTTATCTGGGTTGCTGCTATTCATAATTACCAGCTTTGTTTCCGATGACTAACTTTGAAAGAATTGATTCTAAAATTATCCTTTTAAAACTGCCTTTAAATAAGAATAAAATGACCGAGTGAGTTGCTTCGCATTTTCTCCCCTTTCTTTAACATTCCATTCCAAAGATGTCGGGTTCGGGTTTCATTTGTTTATATACGATGGCGAGCTTTGCCCTCTTGACCCTCCGTGGTTCGTAAATCATCTCCGTTCCAGTTTAGCTTATTAAAGACCACAAAATAGAACATTCAAGTGTGGTTTGTGTTTTTGGTTCGTTGAATCTTGTATCATCGTCTCAATGATTTATCCTGAAATTGCCGTAATGTCGTTGACTACGGATGGAACGAAGAGAATGAGAGAGGGCGACGCCAACAGTTGACAGATAACTCTACAGAACTTAGCAAAACGGGCCGACCTGATAACGACGTGGACTGGGCCAGCCGGTTTCTGTCGTTGTAATTAAATGTCATTTTTACAAGGAATAAAAAAACTGGTCGTCCCGAAAATAGAAACTGCCACCTCGTTCCGTGTGATAAATTGAAAACAAAAACGGCCATTTCAATGGTGGTTCGGTCCGTGTTAATGACACCGGAGACACTAAAGCCAAAAGCAAAGGGGGGGGGGGGAGGCATCAAAGGGGCGACCCACTCGTTATTTTAGACGATTTATCGTAGAAGAGAATCTTGATGGCGGAATATGACAAGAAATTAAAAAGAAGGATTGGGTTCGATATCCTTTTACTTTATAATAATAAACAAGGTCGCCAGAGAATTTTAATGAAGGAACGAGCTGTTATTAACAAAAATGAAACATGGGGAGCGCTATGAATAAATTTATCATGAGTGCTTATTTACATAAATAGTATAATTAATAAATATTTAATATATTTATAACTTTCTGTATTCTCATAAGAGGCAAGATTAATTTTATACACTTTATAAGGTTGAACGATACGCTTACTGTAGTTGAACTCATCCTACTGCCTTATTAACAATTTCGAGTATTACGTGTAACAAACATCGTTTAATGTTTTAGGGTTTGGTATTTAACAAAAAAGTTTGCTATTTCCAAATTGACTCACATCCCGGTTTTAGAATTGCTGTTTATTTTCATGGGTTGGGTGCTGTTCTGCCTTTCATCATTCTTATAACATAATTTCGTGACATGTACTTCACGAATATCAATTTAAATATTACGACATCAAAAGAAAGTTATAAGAAAACAAATGAAACGTGATTACTTGATCTTATAATTTATGCTAATTATCCTATTTCTTAAAAAATCTTTAATTCGGGAATTTTTAAATAAACACTTCTAAGTAATTCTTCAGTAATCACAGAGGAAATGCGAAATGCAAGGGAAAGGAAGTGTTAATGTTTACATTTCTTTTAACCGACAATTTTTTGTTTCTTCCTTTTAAAAAAAAATAATGACGATGAGAGAGAAAAAAAAATGTATTCATGCCGTCATCAGGGTCAGATTCATTTTTCGAAGCGCTCAATTTCATTTTCTGCTCGCTAATTTGTTCGTTTCATATGTCAAAAAAGAAGAAAAAAAAGGCCAGGAATGTTAACCCCACGTCATCCTATTCGAAAGCTAAAGCGAATGAAAATATTAACAAACAGAAGAAAGGAATAAGGGTGTTGGAATTTTGCTAGAAATGTTTGTTGTTACTGTTGTTGTTGTTTTTGTCAGAAAACATCTAAACGGAGACGGTTCTTTGGTGTTTTTCGTTCTCTTGTGCGGTAAACCAATGTGGAGCAAGCTAATAAAGAAAGAAGGCATTTCTAATTTTTAGCAAAATAGTTTGGGGGTACTGTTTCGTTTTCTTCGGGTTCTTTTTTATTTAGTTAAAATGGAATCGAATGCTAATGTTATCTTATCGTTCGATGTTTTACGAAACCTCAAAATGCTCCTTAAAAAAGTTCACTTTCATTCCTAAAACGAAATAAGAGAAACGGAACGATTCAAGTAAAAATATGAAACGAAATGAAAACTGAAAGCTCGTGTATGAATTGACAAACAAATATATATATTTTAAATGAGTCAACAACGTTCGTTTCGCATGAATTGCTTTAATCGTAAATTATGGGAAAATGAGGAAGGGATGTCCATGAGTATTTTGATAAGAAGTCAAATTCTTCATCATAGTAGTACAAAACATATAATCTAAAAAAATACGTTATATTTAAGCATACATCATAAAAACAGTTAACTTTAGTTATGACATATACGAAAATGTACTATAATAGATTGATTCAGTTCCTCGCGCTTCCTTTAATCACATTTATTTTTTGTATTATTCATTTCGTCCCAAGATGACTTTGTCACTCAGTTTGACACATTTTTTTTCTTCATTCACTCTTACAAGTTTCTCAAAATTGAGTCTTCCTTTAGCAGTAATAACAATAACCAAGGGTTCCTTATCTCAACATCAGTCTTGGCTAAAGGAAGAACTCAGTTGAGAAAGTTATTATTGATATAGCCATTAAACCATCATTTCCCTTCACAACAAATTTGATTGAAATTGCCTATCCTCTTTGTATATAATATAGAAAGTTTCAGTAATACTGTTTCAATACTGTATTAATGTCAAAAATTAAATTTAAAGAAAAACAATTGGTTTAATACCTTAAAAAGTAACTTTGTTTTTTTTTTCGAAATGTAATTCAATGTGGACTATTTAAAACAAGAATAATTCTCCGTTTCATTATTGGAAAAAAGTAAACGAGTAATGAGATCGTCATATTTATGAGAAATGACAATTGTTAGTTTCACGTTCCCAGCATCATCACAAATATCTTATCAATGGCAGGTAATCTATTGTAAGTCATTACTTATTGTTTTCACCATGTCCGTCTGTCCGTCAGTTCGTCAGAGATAGAAGGTTGAAATTCGGAATATAGCTTACTAAGGGATATGCACCTTCACTATTTAGTTTGATTTTGATTAGCCCACTGGGGTCAGAGTTTCGGGGGTGGAAATTAGAGGGGACCAAAAGGGCTACGTGAGGGTATTTTTGCATATAAAGAAGCGAAATTCCGTATACAGATTCCTCTAAGCAAGATCTCCATTACTATGAAGTTTGGGCCAAATTGTCCCAATGGGGTCGGAGATGTAGGGGTGACAGTTATTTGGTCTTTATAACTATGGCAACATATGGTATGTTATATATCATTCGATCAGAAATGCTGAGAAACCAAAGAAGATAGAGCTCTCTTACACTTTCTAAATATTACGTTCGAAAAATTCAGTTTTTCGATTTAAAAAATTGGTGGGGGGGGGGTTAAAAAGTGAGATAAAAGGATAAAAATTAGGAATGTCAAGATCCGGATAATTCAAGACCTAGGTCCGAGATCCGAGATCCCAGATCCGCATCTTGGATCCGAGATCCGAAATTCGGATCCTGTATCAAGAAATTGTGTATATGAAAAATTTTATTATATATAACCATCTTATATCATGTCTAAAAGTTCCTAAACTCCCTAATTCCCTATGACTGAGCAGTGGATCGCTTTAATGTAATCAACAATCAAAATCATCATAAAATAAAATCAGCTTTTATTTAACATATCTTTAATTTTCGTTTTAGTTAGAATTGTACCTCAATCTATATGAACTCGACTATTGCGATCGTGATAGCCTGAGTCCTTCTAAGTCCTAATTAGTCCTAATACACAACAGTGAAAGGATCCGGTCTCGCATCCGGATTTCGGATCCAACGGAGATCGCTAGTAAAAATAGATGATCTCAGGGCTTCCGCTACTTTCCTATACCTTCCTCGGGAGGATTAATTTCTTGTTAAAATCATACTTAAGTAGGCAATTTTGCTATGATAGTTTGGTACATTTAATTTACGCAATTTTTGTAAAGCATGATCAAACAAGAAATTCCGAACAAGAAATGATATCTCCCATGCAATATGGGTTCTAAAGACCAAGTAACTGCCACCCCCACAACTCCGACCCCATTGGAACAATTTAGCCCAAACTTCAAAGTAATGGAGATCTTCCTTAGAGGAATCTGCATACCGAATTTCACTCCTTTATAAATATGTTTATAAATAAACGTAGACCTTTTGGCCCCCTCTGATTTCCAACCACGAACTCTGACCCCAGTGGGCTAATCAAAACCAAAATAAATAGTGAAGGTGCACATGCCCATAGTAAGCAACATTCCAAATTTGAATATTCTACCTCAAAAAAATGCGGAAATTATGAAGGGGACGGACGGACTGACAGACGGACCAACAAAAATAAAAATTTGGAGAAAACCCAATATCGTTTTGTCTTTTTTTTTTTTGGGAGCAACTGAAATTCCACTCATTCAATCGGCGATATTATTCTGAATTTTCACGATATTTGCTTGGGATTTTTATAAGAGTAGCTCTATACAGGGTGTTGTTAAATTTCATGTCAAAAATGATAGGGGTGATGGAATACGCGATTCTAAGCAAAAAAGTTCATATGAATACGGGTCCGAAATTGAACGATAACTGAGATATGAACAATAATAAAAATGCCGCCATTCAGATCAACAAGTTAATAACTCACTTTCTATAACACCTAGGTTAATGAAGTGTGAAGAAATAACAGGGTACATACCGTTAAAATTTGAACGAATCCCAACGAGTAGTTTCCGAGTTACGCACTCAACATCATAACACGTGCTCACATGTGAGTACTAACCACCCCATGTTACGATGTTAACTAAGTAACTCGGAAAATACTCGTTGGAATTCGTTCAAATTTTAACGGTAGGCACAATTTTATGTACCGTACTATTCTTCCAGGTTTTATCATTCTAGATGTTGTAGAAAGTGAGATGTTTGTAGAAGTTTAAAATTATCTCTATTTTACTCCAGATCTCAATATAAGAAATAAAACATTGTGCTCCAGATAAACACTGAGTATTTGTGATGTCCAAAATATTAATTATAATTTCTAATTAAATCTTCTTATATTTAAATCGACCGTTATATCTCGTAAGTTTACGTTTTCATTTGTAATGGTTATTTTAATGTTGTGGTGAATCGAAAACCGATACATGTGGAATGTTGTGTCTTCTCGAAGGGTGGATGACGTGATCCAGAAAGGGTTTGCATGCCTTAAATTCGCTTTTTTTTCTTCATTCTGTCTTTTTCCCCCTAGTTTTATTTCTTTTCATAGTCCGGGTTGGAGAAAAAGAGCGGGAAAAAGAGAAATAGTCCTTTTTTTCATTCGCCGGTGACCTTTGCTCCCGTGTCTAAATCTGTCGGTCCTTAGGGAGAGAGAAAGGGGTCTCGGTTCAATCTGTTCTTTTTTTTTCCTCCTATTTTTTTTTATTTTCAATTTATATTTTCCCCTCTGCCGAATACAACGCCTCTTTGTTATTGGACAGCGGAAAAAAAGTCTCCATTTTCTTCATCTTTTCTTTTTCTTCTTTTTTTTTATATAAATAAGTTTCCACTATATTCGTCAAGGAACTCGGAAGTGCAAAAATTGCTAAATAAATCAATAAGGAGTCACGTGGATGGGCGAAAAAGAAAATGAACATTTTTGTTGCGGCAGAGGAATCTAACCTCGAGACGATCATTAAAATTGAGAGAAAAAAGTCGTAGGGAAAAGCTATAATAAAAAAGTTGAACTGTTTACTGAATCGGAATTCACCGTGAAGGCAATAGAAACTGTTTTATTGACTAAAACTTTGGTAAAAGACGTCATTTTGACGTATCGGTTATACGCTATTAAAGATATAAGAAGGAGTTTTGTGCTAAGCTAATAGATTCTAAAAATCTAAAGGGCCCTTTGTAATTTGCATTTAAAGTAAGGAAGCTTAAGCTCATTGCTCCCAAATTAAAGGTCCCTCTGCGTGCATACATTACTTTGGGATGGCCAAATGTCTAGAGCCGTCATTGTCCTTGGTTCATGCGCAAATTCTGAGACCACTAAAGCAAACAAAATTTGATGGAAAGTAAAAGCTTTTAAAAAACGTCAAATGATACCAGAAAATATTTTAAAATAAAAAAACGGCACGGTGTTTATCATGTTCGTATAACGGTAATCGAAGTAATTAATTATTATTATTAATCTGCTAATCTTCAGTATGAAGATCAAGATAAATAGGCTTATTTTAACTTCCACATAAATAGACTATTATTGTGGTAAGTGTTACTTGGAAATGTTTATTATCACTAGGGGTTTCTTTTGACAGGTTGAATTGGGCTTTTAAAAAATAAATGTGTTCCTATTTATTATTATGAAGAGTCATAATATAAGAGATTCGACACCCGCTTATTTTAGTGTCCATTTTTTCTTATATTAATGTATATCATTTAAATACAGGGCCGTACCCGGGGGGGGGGGGGGGGGGGGGCAGCACCATGTCAACCTGTTACATGGGGGACTTCCCCCCACAAGCAGGATTGGGCCAACCCCCTCAGCCCCCCTCCCCGAAAAAAATTCTGGGTACGGCCCTGTTTAAATGCAAGTTTTTTTAATTTTAAATCCCGATAAAAATGAATTAAGATTAGGTTGAACATCCAAGTTTGACGCAAGGCCGTAGCGGGGGGGGGGG
>JAHWFO010090254.1:534780-544891 GCA_023313115.1 Rhysida immarginata | reverse complement strand
GATTGCCCTTTACATTCCACAAATACTGTACGCATCCGTTTATTTATTCCAAAGCATTACTGTGCATTACATAAATATTTGTTAGAATAACAGCAAGCACTGCATTTAAATATTTATTTCGGCTGATATTTTTTTTCTCCATCAAAATAAAGAGAGAGAAAAAATATTTTGTGCATTACATCATGATGTTACAAAGAGATAATTAAAGGGGAGGGGGAGTGGGCGAATGCGACTATACACAGTAAACTTATTTTAGAGGCTTAGGGACTTCCTGTTTTTGCTCGTTTTTGCCTGCTTTCACGATTGCCGCCAGTGTTACTGATGCAATGGAAACGAATTAACCTTGAATTGTAGATCGGGTTTGGTTTCGTCTTCGTCTTGGTTTGGAATGCCCTAAACAAGTTCCCCTCCCTTCCTACACGCATATTACACCCTAACGCCTTAAAGCCAGCTCGAGTTCCGAAGGCTTCGAGTAAAGCCAACCACTAATGACGTCTATTAAGAAATGCAGGTTCGAGCGCCTTCATTACGGAGGATTGTTTTGAATGTTTACTTCCATCATCTCTATCCATGCGCACAGGATTATTAATTAATGACTAAGTATCGAAAACAAATTATCTTGTTATTTTGTTTGATAAAGAGGGCCATGTCGAATATTACGCCTTTTTTTGAGGATATTATTCATGCCAAAATAAAAGTAAGCAGAAACTTCATTTGGTTTCTTGATGGAGGTAAAGCTCGATCAGGCGTAAAGAAGATGAAGAAATAAAATAATTAGCGGATTTCATGGACGTGTCTCGTTATAGAGAAAAGGGCTTTTCAATGCGGTGTTCGTTCCTTGGTAACAAGGAAAGACAGGGAGATCAAGAAAGCTCGCCCCCCTTCGAAGATCAGGTGAGCTTTGCAAGGCAAGGTGTTTTTTTTTGCGAGTAAATACACAGTCCGTAGATATGGAGGTAGTAAAAGAAAAGAATGAGAGTTAAAATGAAATAAAACTTAAAAGTGATGAAAGGTTGTAAAAGATGCGAACGGCGCCTGGGACGGCGAAGGTAATGCGGCACCAGTTGAGACAGGATGCCGTCTGTAGAAGAGGGGAACTCCCGGGCACATTGCCAGGCCTTCCTTTGTAAAGGAGCCAAGCAATCAGCTCCTGATGCTGACAAAACCCTTTGACATTTAGCAGAAAAGATCCAAAGGTTCAGCAATGACGGATGGTAATAGTAATAGCGTTTCTCTCTCTCTCTCTCTCTCTCTCTCTCTCTCTCTCTCTCTCTCGCTCTCTCTCTCCCTCCCTCCCTTTTCTCTCCTGCTCCTGAGCTTTCGAATTAGCCTCCGCGAAAAGTGACTCGTGGAATTATTCTCTGAGAAAGAACGAAGAAATAGACACTTTAGATTTTGTAAATCGCACTTCTAAACCCAAATGTTGACCTTTAGAAACGATAGCCAGCTTGAAAGTGTTACGCCACCACTCGTCTATGCAACTGTTTCTCAATGTTTAACTGTTTTACCAATTAAATATTCTTTATGGTTCGACATTAAGAATATAAGAGAGGCCATTAAAAATGAGATTTGAAATCGCCATCAGATCTAGTGTCGCTGTAATGTCGTATGCTGAAATTTGATTTTAAAAATATCGAGAAAAGTTTTTGTTATTCATTGTTGCAGGATTAACAATTGTCACTTGACTTTTACGCGTTTGAGGATACAAAAGCTATATGTAATATATTACAGTACATCGCAAAAATATTAAAGATGTACCTAAAAACTTTGATTTTGAGAAAGCTTCAAGAAACATTAACACTTGTGCATTATCTTTGGGAATATCCTGTCCTTTTCTTCAGCGTGTAATAGTGTCACATTCTATTCCAAATTTACACGCCGATGAAGTGGACAGTGTCTTCGAAATATACATCCGTGGGTCCAGATTAAAAATCTCATTTGTGAAATTGTGGTTCTTGTCCTTATTTAGTTTGTTACTACGCAAAAACAATCCTTAATTTTGTTTATTTTTTTATGATCATCATCAGTTGGTAATGTATAATGTTTAATTCGCATTTTTCATTCCGGATTTTCCTCTTCTGTAAGTGACACGGATTTTCTATATATGAGTAATACATCCAGCAAAAGAATTGAGGAAGCACAACATGTGACGAATCTGTCAGGCCAAAAACAAATGTATAAGAATTAAAGTAATTTAGGCCCACTTCGTATGGGTTATTTTAACTGTTACTAGGGGAAAGAGGCGGTTTAGTGACCAGAAATTTAATTGATGACCAGACATGATTTAAGAAATTACTTCAAACCCACATGGAAATTTCATTAATTGAAAATGATCCAATAAAATCTAATAGAAATTAAAAAAGAAAAAGAAAAGACAATAAAAGTCTTCATTAAACAGAGAATGAAGTTTGTGGTTAGATGGAGGAGAAATGAAGGACAGTGGGGCAGCAGGTGATCAAAGGCTTTGCCAGCGGTGATCTCGACTACGACCACTGACCCTCATTTTGGTGGATCTGCGCGCGGGGGTGGACGACGTCTTGGAGACTCTCCTACTGTGCATGAAACCCTCTTTTCCCTCCTCCGCAGATCCCCTCGTTATTTTCCATTGGTTCGTGTTTCTTTCGGAAGTCATCCATCTGAAGCTAGTCTATATCTCCCGAATCTTTGTAATGAAATACTGGGGATTTATGAGCTTTATTTATACTTAGGGCTTTGATTGAATACGAAAGTTTTGAAGGATTTCCAGTTTTAGAAGAAATAAACAGAAAACTTACTAATATTTGATATAAAAAAAAATTTTGATTATTGAATCAGAGATTTTCATGATTTTTTTTCTGTTTATTGGCTGGATAAAATAAAAATCGCGCGGCAATTGGTCTCGTTAAAAAATTTGAACAATTTCCTGAGAAATAATCAAGTTATTCACTGAAATCATTTATTAAGAACATGCTTTAATTTTACAGATCTGTTTATTTTGGTTTGAAAAATGTAGTTGCCCCTGCAACAGACATTTAAGAGCTTTTCGAGAATTGGCAGCAGTGCCAAGGAGTCGTTGCTTGGTTGAGTTGCCATGGACACCGATCGAGGCAGAAAGACGAGCCTCATCGGGACCGTTCAATAAGTAAACAAATTGATAATAATTGAAAATGAGTACAGCAGTTTAATTAGTATCAATATACTTAATGATGCTGCTTTAGTCCGAATAATAAAGAAAATTTGCATTGCGCTCCGTGTGTTCTTCTATTTTTTGCTCAGCGGAATCATTGTCGTCAAGCATCACGAAGAGAGAAATTAATTCATTAAGATAACTCTGTGAAATTAATGTAATTTCCATTCTGAACGTAAAGTAATTCGTCATCAAAAATGGTTTTTCAGAATTTTAAAATTTTATTTTACTGGCACTGAAACAACATTCAAAATTTTAATAGATTTTATTCGACTCAGAAGATACATGAAAAGTTAATAATTGACAAAATAATAAATTTTAATATTTAATAAAATTTATTCCTTCCATAGAAAAATAAATAACTCCATTTGTCAATAGAAGAGATTGAGACTTCTATAGGAAAAGGAAACGAACTGCATTTCCTTTGTTTTTGTCTATAGTGATTCCTTTGTCTGGATATTTCAGATTTAAACTTTGTGCAAGATTTGCAAGAGAAAATATTTTCTCTGTTTTGCGCAAATATTATTATTTTTTTAACTCATAATTATGCCAGTATTGAATAGACTTTTTCATGGTTATCTCTTAGAGAGTCATTGGAAGGGAAATAATCGGCTAATTCATCTCTTCATCACATTCGACCAAAATAAATCGAAATAAATTAATGCTCCCGGAGATGCGCAACGATTTTTGTCGTTCGAACCAAAGTTTCGCGGAACATCGGAATAAGAAGAGGTTGGGGAGTAGTAATTGCAAGGTCTCCCAATAGTAATAGATGATCAGAAGCTGTTGGTGGTCGCTTCCTACCGCGTTGACCGGATTTAGCCTTTTGATTCATTTGCTTAGAACTTCTCCGAATTAAGCTGACCCGCTACTATAATTAAAATCCTTGAATTTTTTTTTTATATTTAATTATATTTACATTTGAAAGTTGGACTCAGTTTCCGTAAATATACAATTTTCTCCTTCAAAACTTAAAAAATCAACTTTGTAAACAACTCAATTCGAATGAATTGCATGCACTTTTGCTTTAAAACTCTAAATAACATTTCGACTAACTTCACCGACTGTCAGACGTTTTTCGTGGAAAATTAACTTAACAGTTTTTATATTTAAAAAAAAGTTTTTATTTTAAATCTAAACTCGTAATCACCTCCGTCAAGTGTTTCCCTCCCCTTCGTCTCCATTTCTTCTTCGTAGAAAACATTCGTTTTCGTCCGTTACCTTTAGTAGCGAGCCATTTTTCTGACTGGTTGGCTTCGGAAGCTTTTGAACCCGTTCCAGTCCTTTGATGTTCTTTTCGAAGCCCTGATTTGAAACAAGGCCTCGCTGAAAAACGTCGCTCTTGACATACGTCCAAAAAGAAAGAAGTCCTCAAGATGAAAACCTCGCTGCGACAAAAAAGTGATTCAATAACAAAACAAGGGGAAGAAAGAGGAATGAAAAAAAATTCTATTAATAGCACTTTGATTGGATTGATAGCAAGAAACCAAACTATAGAATAAATAAATAAATAAATAAATAAATAAATAAATAAATAAATAAATAAATAAGAAGAATAAAATAACACTCCTTTCGAAATTAAATATGGAAATTTGTTAGTTTGATAAGGAGGTTTCCTGACTTAGGTTCATTTCCGATCGAGGAATTTAGCAGACGCCCCTTTGAAGTTCCGACTAAAGAGAGGAGACACCTTAGATTAATTAAACCATTGTGATTCGTCCGGTGCCCATTTAAATGGCGAACAGACTTTTGGCAGCATTTATACAGTTTCCCTACAAAGAGGTGAGCTATTTTTCACCTATTTAAAGAATCTCGCTGAAATGCGCATCTGGTTTTGTATTTCTTGAACGTATTTATTTAATATTCGAATTTTTGCTTTTTAAATCTCGTTCGTTGCGTCGACATTGCCACGTGATATAACATCAAAGCAAGGCACGTCGTGACATTTTGAAGGTGGAAAGAATTTTATGGAACTTTGACAACAAAATCACTTCCAACTAGGGAATATGTGCTATTTTTAAAAGCAAAATTTAACACTTCGGTCCAAAACCGTTAACGAGATAATAGCTGCAAGCTGCCTGGCATTTGCAATATTGCATTCCGCTGATTTCTATCCGTGATAATCAATTTAGACAGTCACGATATCGGTCACATCGAAAGCTTCATTAAAATAAATGCATTTTCACATGACTTCTTTCTCCAGAGCAATGCTCAAAAATAGTTCATCAACATTTATTTGCTCTAATACATCAATTTTCCTTCCAAATCTGCTTAATTTGAATCCGTTTCCTGAGAGTGGTAGATTTCGCTGGAGTTTTAGATTCATTAGGAAAGTGATTTCTGGGCGCTCGTCTCATACGAATACTTAAAGGAATGAAAAGTTACGACCATCATATAATATTTGCGAAATAACTTGGCCTTGAACAGAAGCCTCTGGGTTTAGAATTCCCATAAAAATGTCACATGGAGGAGGCGAGTTCCTTGATTTAAACTGTTTCTGAGCGCCAGAATTTAAAATTTACCTCATCTGTTTGTAAAACGTGAGTCTCACCTATTACACCTGGCAGCTCTATTAATGCATTTCATAATCATCAGTTAGACCTTTATTAGGGAAAAAAAAGTAAAAGTGATAAGTGTCAACGACTCGAAGGCTAAAATTATAGTATCGTGGTGGAGGGAAAAGGTTTATTTTTTAGAAAAAGAGCTGAATCGAGGTTGGGGATGAGAGCAGCTTATTGGTTATTTCGTTCTCTTGTTTGTCATTCGGTTGACCCAGTGGACCATTTAGGAAAGCACTTCATGGCTTCTTCTGTTTCAGTTAACTTTGACAGGGAGGGAAGGTGCCTGATAAAAGGTCTCCTTCAGTTATTGGCACTCTCGACAACAACATAATGGAATCAGCCGTTGTCACTTCTTCGTCGACCATACGAGAGATGATGCAACGAATTTGGTACCTCAACGAGCTGGTTAAAAAGTGATTTGCCTCTTGGCCTTTTCATTCGAGTGCCTCCTTTGTCGGTGTCATTTAACTTTGCTTTTCATTCTTCGATGGCTGCATGTGCCTTCACTCCTCGATCGTTGTTTGGAGATCATGGGAGAACGTATTTCGAGACACTTCATTTTCACGCGACTAGACGATTTCATCGTTATGTTCATGTCTACTGCGCTCTAAATAATGAGGTAAAAATTTCCCCTCCCATCTGCATGAATTTATTATTTTTTTAAGAGAAAGAGAACTCTATAAAATGTGTTTTGAAACTGCTCCCTCGTGAAGGTTATATGTTTGAGGGTTGAATATATATTTTAGATAGTTGTTTTTAATATGACTCTTCTTCTTCTTATAACACGTATATATGAGTTTTAGATTTAATTTAATTTAAGATTAAAATTTCTTAAAGATGCTTATCCGAATACCAATTTCGGATCCAATCATTTACGGACATCAGAGCTTATGGAATCGTCTTGGAATTTTTAAATAGCGATAGGCGTCATATGCAATTATTTTTTAACTTAAACCACATTTAAATTAGAGAAACGTCGTGTTCTGAAGAGATCTGTTGAATTAAAGTTTATAAAGACAGCAAGATAATGTCCATGGTGGAGAATTTTTAGCAGACGCTCCAGTGTTATCCAGACTCGGTCTAAATGTCGTATTCCAATATCCGGCATGGATATTGTTTAAATTCATGTTGTGTAAATTTTAAATTCGATAAATAAACCGTAGTCTATTGAACTCAATTTCTAATGCAGATGATTAATGCTATTTTAGAAATAGAATTCTTAGCTGACAGTAGCACTTCTCAATCTTTCATCATTCCCGCCCATTTCAAGCATTATTTATTTACCGTTAACAGCCGAGTAGGTTGCTTTGCTTGGATGAAGTTTCTTGAAGTACTTATAAATTTTATTTTCTTTTATTATCATATCTGGTAAGCTACCAATAACATTTACCTTCCTACAGACCTAAAGTTGAGAAACACGAACTTTCTTTCCAAATGCAGAAGTGGAAATCCAACATTTCCATTATTAAGAAGCCTCTGCAATTTAATATCTATTTGATAATAAATGTTTAATAAATTTCTCCAGAATTTGAGTTGCTCAACTCTTTATCGCAGAACTTGTAAACATTGCAGAACTTAATCGGTTTCTCTTAAAACCAGCACGAGATTGAAGGAGATATTATCATAATGATGGACACCATGACGAAATCTCGCAACTCTTCATCTCTGTTAACACAACTTTCTCATTATGCAATTTTGAGCGTTTTGCTCCACCTTAGGACACTAGAATTCGGGGAGAAGGTAAATAACATTTCTATAGACTATATTTTCCGGAAAGTTATTTTTAAATTAGCCACTGGTAATACGAGAATGAAGGTTACGGGAGTACGTGATCGGAGGTTCTCCGTTTGCCCGAAAGCAGCGAGATGGACGCCGATGGCGTCAACGTCTATCAATTTTGCGTCGTCGTTGTCCCCCCCTCCTCCAGCCCCCACCTTAGAGATCTGTTTGTTTTCTTCTGAGTCCTGATGGCAGAGTAGTCGCTCCCTTCCATTATTTTACTGAGAAGGAGGATGATTTTTAAATACCGAACATTGATGGACTTCCCGCGAAGGCAGTCGAGTTTTGCGAACCTTTTATCTCTCGTCGGCCGTGGATCGTGAACCGTTCGCTTCATAAGCAGTTTCAAATATTTACTTTGGACCTGAAATTGGAACGAACGAGAAGAAAGTTTTTTCTAGGAGAGGAGAAGAAACCGAATTAAATGCGAACAATGATGATGATGATGATGGAAATTTCTTTTGATAAACGAGTTTTCTTAAGAGGTTTCTTTAAGTGGGGGGAAACCCTTTTCCCGATCAGAAAGGAAGCTCTGTATCTGGAGTACGTGATCTGAACTTCAGTCTTCTTTATTTCCTTTGTATCGTGTCAGAAAACACTCGTGGCTCGGTTTAACCACCTCTGTATCAATCGAAAAAAAAAAGAACTTCCTCGAACACGAAACGGGGAATTTTGGAGATTTGTCATTCGACTTTTTCTTAGGCACTACTGTTGAATCAACAGACGTTGCTTTTATTAGAAGGCTTTGCAGTACTGAATATGCACTTGCATTTATTGAATATTCGACTTTATAAACATCATATTTATAAACAGATTCATTCTAGTTGTTTGAAGGGTATTTTATTCGTTTAACCCTCTTTGGAAATAGATGTGATGGCAAAAAAGAAGTCTAATTTTGAGATTTAAAACTGACGACATTTCTTTAAATAGTGGCCTGTAATGAAGCTCTGATTCAGCCGGTTCGTTTGAAGGATGGATTTAGTTTGCTTGTTCAAATAAAAAACAGACATAATAAACAGTCTCTGTCTACTTTTGAATAAAGGCATACAGAGAAAGAAGTAGGGGGAAAAGCTTTTTTTTTTTAATCTTCCGTTTTGTATTCGATTCATTTCGTATTCAAATCCTAGGGATTCAATCCTCAGTTAGCTTTCTAGATTGTCTTTTGTCTACTCCACATTCAGAAAATTTACACTTATTAATGAACAAAATAAACGCATCAAGATTGCATTCTCCACTTTTTTGCATGCATGTTTGGGGTTTTACTTCAATATATAAATTTCTCTAAAAGTTATCGTATATTCTGGTAACAGAACTCCAAACAAATTCTCTAAATCACTTAAAATAAGGAAGTCGAAGTAGTCGTAGCCTACAATTCGATGGCAATAACAATATTTCAAGAAGGATGATATTGCACATCCATTAAAGAAGATAAGCTTAAAGAAGCTGCTGTTTATTAAAACTGGCATGAGAAAGTCCTACGAGGTTAGGAAGAGACGGAAATCTTCAAGCTCAGTCCCCAAAGAAGTAGAGGAAACGGGTGGAGATAGAGGGGAGTGAATTGAAATTCCGTGGATTTAATGATGAGAAACGCGTTGATCGACGAGGAGTTGGCTCCGTGCCTAATGAGTGGCCATTCCCAGCCTTCCAAACCACACACACACACACACACACACACACACACACACACACACACAAACACACACTCATACACACAGACAGAAACATACACTCATACACACACAATCATATACAAACACATACATGACCGCTTTTACACTTGGAACGCATTATTTCCTTTTTTCCCTCTCAGATCGGAGAAAAAGTCATTCGTTATACTGTAGACAAGTTGATTGTCCACTTGACTTTCGAATGCATTCATCCCTGCCATTAATTAATTCAAATATAGACCCGTGTTTGCTCGTGGCGTATATTAAACATCAATTATGGCTCGAGTTTCGTAAATGAGTTTTACGAAAACCACATCCAGAAAACGACGAAAAATGCGAAATGGAATCTTGGAACTGAAACCGCAGCGACTTACCAAGAATGAGGGAAAAAAGTGATAGATGAATGACATGTTCTAAGTGTTTATCCAGGTCTCAAAATATTTTGTAAATGTAATTCGTGGAAAATCGGTATTCATGGAATTAATGAAGAGTGATATTTATTTTGTACGCATTAATGACACGTTCATTAGCAATTGGGTATTCTAAAAAGAATAAAATATCATATCCAAGTAGGTGAAACCGCTACGTTTTGAAGCTATATACATATCCAACTTAATAATAAAAAAATAGGCTAACTATAAGTGAGATTATAGTCGTGCCTCACTTAGTTCAATGAAATGATCACCAGAGTCCTCCATTGACATTTTTGCTTTTACCATTATTCGTCAAGTACAAATTGTTCAAGTATCCCTAAGAATGACTACAAATAATTTTGAAATGTTTGTTTTTTTCTAAATTAATATGCTCCCTCTGCTTCTCAAAATATATAAACTTAGCTACATGAATGAAGAACAGTAACCGTTTGGTAAAGCAATCCGATCCGTTGTGCGTAGTCGTAAATGCCGAAGTTTCTACTGAAAATTCAGATGGAAAAAATA